>PVJI01001950.1:80642-159793 GCA_004026765.1 Micronycteris hirsuta | reverse complement strand
TTTTTAGAGAGGGGGGAAGGGAGGGAGAAAGAGAGGGAGAGAAACAGCAATGTATGGTTGCCTCTCACATGGCCCTCACGGGGACCTGGCCCACAACCCAGGCATGTGCCCTGACTGGGAATCGAACCAGGACCGCTTGGTTCCCAGCCCGCGCTCAATCCACTGAGCTACACCAGCCAGGGCCCTCTGTCTCTCTTGATGGACTAAGTGGTACTCGACAATGAGACAGAGTCTTAGCCAGTTTCTGGTCTCCCTGCTCAGTGCCGTCGGGAGGAGCACTCAGCAATAAGAGCGACAGCAGTAATATTGAATATAGCGATCACCAGGTATTCACTCCGTGAGAAGCACAGTTGAGTAACTTCACATACATAGACCCACCGACTCCTCACTACAGTCCTCACTACCACAGGAAATATTATTCCCATTGTGCAGATGAGGAAACCAAGGCCTGAGGAGAACCAGGAAGGGAAAGAATCAGGACTGGAAGGCCACAGTCTGACCCTCCATGGGGGCTCTCTGTGTCCCTTTGCTCACAGAGGGCGCGTCACCCTAGTACAGAGTCAGTTGAGTATTTATTCAAAAGGTTCCCCAATAGTGTTTCTCACCTCACCCTCCAAGGGCAGGACAGTGGAGGTGATGCTTGACAAAAGCAAACCATAACAAAGTGAAGCATCCTGGTCTCGTGGTATGAATTATGCAAAAATGGGGAGGAAAGATTGATTATAGAATGTGGGATCTCAGCTCCAATCAATATTTCATCTGCTTTAAACGAAGGCGCTGCAGAAGCCCACCCACATGTGAGTTAGAGAATGCCTCACACTTCAGCTACCCCTCCCCTCACAGGTATTTTCACCACCACTGGAGACACAGCAACTCCTCAGGCACCTTCGCTCTTTCCGCTCAGAGTCTGAGCCACCGAGAGAATCTTGGCATCTCAAGGCTATAAGGGGCTTTAAGGGTCATCTGACTCACCCCCAATTCGGGAATGATAATAATTATAAGATTAGTTCACATGCAAGGCGCGTGCACCGTGTGATAGGCACTCTGCTCAGTTCTTTATATATTTATTTCTCTCAGTTATCTGAGGAGGTAGGTACCACAGATTATCTTCAGCTTGCGAAAGAGATAACCAGGTACCAAGTACTTAAATAACTTGTTTAAAATCACACGGAAAGTGAGTGCATTCATTAGGATAGCATTAGCCCTTAACAAATACCCTCCCCCCAATGTTAGTGCTTAATGCAGTAGAATTTCCCTGCAAACCTCCCCCCGCCAACCTTCTAACGCAGGTGTTTCTGGCCACTGGGTTGTATCCCCAATGTAGTGCTCTGCAACGGAAGGGGACCCACTCTCCTTCCGTTGTAGCTGTGCTGGAGCCCCATCTCTGTGGAATGTACCACTTGGTGAAAGGAGAAAGAGAGAGAGCATGGAGAAGGTACACCTACTTCTTAGAATCTTGGCCCCAAAAGTGACATGTGTCACTTCCTTTCATATCTCACTGGGGGGAATCAGTGATGTAGCCAAATCCAGATGCAAGGGGGAAGGGTAGACGCTTCTCAGGGGCAATTCTGTAGTGGGAAATGAAATGGATGCCTTTGGATGACAACTAGCTACCTGTCTAGGTAAGTTGTCCCTGAAGGTGGGAAGAAGGGGGAAGGGGAAGAAGAAGGCACTAAAATCTCATCTGTTTCATTTGACGAAGAATGGAAAAGCTTTTCCAGAACCCCTCCAGCAGACCGCTACTTAGGTCTTATTGGCCAGAACCAGATCCAATGCCCATGCCTAGCTGCAAGGGAAGCTGGGAAACAGAATACAATTGACATGATTAGCTTATATCCATCACGTTTCATCACCTGGGACTAGGTATGTTGCCTTCTGGAACTATAACAGGATTCAATTAGCAAGGAAAAGGAGAGGAAATAGATATTGAAAATTAGCTCCTTGAGTCTATCACATTTATTTATCCAAAATCAGTTCCATAAATGTTGATTGAGCACCTTCTCTGTGCCAAGCACTGTGCTAGCTGCTGGGAGAGGCATCTGTTCTATTGTCCAGGACCACCTGACTCCCACCCAACATTGCACTGAAATGCCCTCACCAAGGTTCCCAGGAAACTCAAGGTAGATAAATCCAGGCACTCCTTCCAAAGATCTTCCTCAACTGGTGGCCCCTTAGAGACTTCCGCCAAATCAAGGTCATCTCTCTTTTTCAGGGTGGCCTGAAACCAACCCTAGCGGCTCAGGGTCAGACGTGGAAACAGCGTGCTCACAGACAGAGGTGTTTTCCTGCCAGAACTGCATCAGCAGAAGGGACAGTACCGAGCCAGGAGCCCTGCCCACCAGCCGCCCTTCTGCCTGGCCCCCTGCACGGGCCTTAGGAGGGGCCGTTCCCATCATTTCTGATGAGTTAACCAAGTTCATGTTCAGAATGTCTATAAAGTTATTTGGGCCAAATTCCCATATTAACTGTTCAGATCAGAAATGCTCAATGTCAGTTAAATTTGGTTGGATTATAAGACAACACAGGCAAGATCAAGACCATGTGGCCTGATTTGATTTAGCCCAGAGAAGAAATGCCTTTTCCCTTCTGCTCAGCTATAACATTATACATATAAAGATACATGCGCGCTTGCTCTCTGCCAGAAATGTCAACTGCTTTTGATCTCTCCCTTTAGATATTAAAGTTTCCCCCGCTCGCCCCTTTGCTTGGCGGGCCCCTGAAGGGCTTTCAAACCAATAAACAAGCCCGGAGCTGCCGAGAGGATGGAAGCTGTTGCCTTTTTGAGCTGGAGCCCCGTGGCCCGAAGGTCGTGTTTAATCAGCCTCAAGGTTTTGGTTAACATTGACTTGGAGTTTAAAATAGCATTTCAATAACCTCAGCCCCTTCCTGCTCCCCCCGTCAGCCATGGGAGGAGGGAGACAGAGGCCCACGGGTTTGGGGGGTTTGTGTGTTTGTTGTTAGGGTTCTGAAGCAAATGAGCTGTGCTTGGCTGGTGGCCATGGCAGAGAGCTGCCCTCCTCGGCTCCGGGCGGGGCCTGGCTGGGACCAGGCCTGAGTGTCCCCAGTAAAAGGACTTACATAGCAGGATGCCAGCTGAAGGCTGGAGCTGCATGCCTTCCCTCTCTTCTTCTCAGACCCTAAGGATGGGTGTTGGCAGTTGGGGGGGGGAGTAGAAGCGTTACAATCTTATCTACAAGCTGATTACAAACTCACCTGAGACTGAAGAAGATAAAAGCAGGCCCTTCTGGTCTTTCCCCAGGAAAGGTCTTCAATGCCCCATGAAGTCCCCTGAGACAGTGGTTCAGCTGCTCCTGCTCTCTCTGATTCTCCTTTCTTTTTCCTACCTCTCGACCCTCTCCGTGAAGGACCCTTGTCCTCCCCTGGTGGCACCATTCCTTGCCTTATCCTTGGAACCTGAGGGTAGACAGGCTCCATCTAAGACAAAGTTGGTTCCTCTTCAGAGAGTCTGCCTATTAACACAGTCTGTAGCGATACCCTTCTCATCTGGCCAACCAGTGAGTCCCTGGGCTCATCACAGTACAGCATCAAACAGTCCGGCCACCCTGGATTAATCAGGCGAAGTGAGGCTACGCTGCAATAACAAAACCACCTTGCTCTCTCCATGCAGCCACCCAGCAGACGTTCTCGTCACCCAGGAGAGTCCCATGCAAACGATGCAGCTCTCCCGGGCATCTGGTCTCCAGGGAGTGACCGTGATCCAGACACCCTCCATTGTGTCAACACATGGCCTCCGTGGTCACTGAGTGGACAACTGGAAGGTTGAGAGTCAGATTTTAAACGCTCTGGCCCATTGGCCAGCACTAATCACAAGGCCTTAATGCAAGAGATCTGGGAAATGGGAGTCCACATGTGGATAATAGGTGAGCAGGAAATTCCTGCACCTCTCTTTCCACCCCCAATCGTGGAAGCCTCAGATTCTCTAAGAGGATTCGAGAACTCTTCCCAGGGAGGGAGAAATTCACTCTTGAGCCTGTTGTTAAGGTCGGGCTGGGCTGTGCCAGACCCGTAAATTAGAGGGTGGAAGGGCCATCCCAGGAACAATAACACTTAATATTTACTTAGTATTTTTTCTGTCAGGCATGTGCTAAGCTTTTCACGCGTTGTCCCATTGCATCCTCTCGATGGCCCTCTGAGGAAGTCACTGTTAAGCATTTTCCGTTTGCTGCCGTGGAATGGGAGGCTCAGGGAAGAGAAGTGATTTGCCCAAGTTTTTCAGTCGCTGCCTAGCTGTCAGAGACCCAAATTTGCTGTGCTGCGGTCCGGCTGCTGGTCCCCAAAGCCCGGGGCTGTGCAGATGTCGGCTCCAGGGGTCATGGTGCCTCCAGAGAGGACTGTTTACAGCTTCCCTGCGGAAGCGGGTGGTGGTCAGCCTCGGTTCTCCCCCGACAGCTGCTCCCCTGGAGACCCTGTCTCGCAGGAGGCCCGGGGCCTCCCCAACCCCACCTTCTCAGTGGGCCCAGCATCGCCAGAGGTTGGCACGTCCACACTGCTGTCTCAGTCCTGCTCCAATGCCTGGAGGATTTGGCTGAGGATGTCACCAGGCCCTGAGACTCTCAGGTGTCCAGGGAGGGGAGCTGGGCCAAGCCCAAGGCCCCTCCTCCTAATAGTGGACCGTGGGCTCCCAGGCCCTGGTGAGAACCAGGCAGTCAACTCTTAGAACAGTTAAGGCCCATGACTGGGGTCATCCCCATTGTTTACAGAGGTGGAAACACCCCTGATACATTAAGAATTTTGCACTGGCTCCGAGTTGGTAAGAGACGGAGGAAAAAGTGACCTGCGGTCTTCTGTTTGCTCACTCGAGTCCCTGTACCTCTGCCATCTCAGGTGGCTGTGTCTCTTCCTTGGCTTTCTTCCAGAAACTGTGGGTGCAAGCCTTCCCATGCAGAAAAGACACCCAAAGTCACTCCCCAGTGAGTGCCTGGGGACTTGACGTGTTACTCTGACAAAGTAGGAACAGGGCAATTCTTAACCAAAAGACAGGTTAGTGCTGCACCCAAAGCGACGAGCTGCAGAGCATGCGCGCTGGCTGAAGGCCAAGGACGGGAACAGATGTCTCAGAGGAGAGCAGGGGCCTTTCAGGTGCTCCAAAACCGCAGCTCACCTCTCTCAGCGCCCCCCTCGACCCCCACCTAAACCGAGCCTCTAACTCATTTCCTCTGCTTTGGAACCTGCTTTCTCTCCCCATTCCCTGTCTGTTCTAAAATATTTTCTTGAACTATTTCTGTGACTCTGTATGAGATGAGGGACAGGTCTCCAGTGGGGTGAATGCCCTGACTTGCCATATTGTTTGAGGCCAGACCTTGGGCTCCCCAAGGACCTGGGACACAGGGACTCGGTAGAAAGGCCCCCAAGGATACAGTCTAGAGAAGGGAGCCCCATCCCTGGCCTTCACCTGCTGGGTGAGCCCCCTCAGATTCCAGGCTGAGGGTGGCTACTAACATTCCCTCCAAGCACACAGAAACAGATGCCGCCAAAAGTCCAGGATTACTTGCCTGGCACACTCGACTTGCTAATTAAGTTTTACTGTTTACCTCTGGAAGAAAAGGGGCTTCCTGGGCTCTGGAGAGGTCCTGACTCCTCCTCTCTCTCCTTTCTATCCTCCACCCCAGGCAGACCTGGAAACCTTTCTGGCTCTGGGGAAGAGGGTGAGTCAATCTTTGGGGTCTGGAAAAGGGGAGACATTTCATAAGTCCACGCCCAACTCCCAACCTGCAGGTGAAGAGCAAGGCCAGGGGGTAAAGGGCAAGAGAACAAAGTATTCCTGCCGAAGCTAATGAGCTAGCTACTTGAACTTGCTCTCTCTGAAGGTCTTTTTTCTCATTTGTAAAGTGGAGGAAATAATCATATTTGTCTCCAAGGATTGTTGCGAGGATGAGAGCAGAGAGTATTTGCATGGGAGAGTCTGCTAGATGCCCACACAATGTCCATTTTGCCCTTTCTTATTACCTACAGGCCCATCATTCTTTATGTGAGCAGCAAATATAAGCAGCTAAAAAGAGAAACCCTGTATTTCCTGGCCTCCCTTGCATGTAGGGATGACCCATGAGAAATGGGTAGAAGTTGGTGGTGGTGGTGGTGGTAGAGTTTCCAAGGCCATTACAGGAGTTTACCACCAACTGAGAGACAAGCCTATTGCTTTTCTCTCTCTGCTTCATTCTCCTCCTTGCCTGGAATACAAACATGATGGCTGGAGCTCCAGCAGTGATCTTGGAGTCTGAAGTGATCTGGAGAATGGATTCACATACTGATGATGAGGGAACAAAAAGATGGGGGTGTCACACTGGCCCCAACTGTCTATTTCTGAACTTCTTCTAAGGGATGGAGAATTAACCTCTACTTCTGTTTAAGTCAGTGGTTCTCAAACTCTAATGCATTAGAATTACTTGAAGGCGTGATTAAAATAAAGATAGCTGGGCTCCAGTCCCAAGAGTTGCTGATTCCATAGGCCTGGGGGGAGGCCTCAGAATTTTACTTCTAACCCGTTTCTGGGTGATGCCAATGGGGCAGGCATGGGTATCACACTTTGAGAACCACTGCTTCAAGTCACCACCAACCAGGTTTGTCATTTTACTAAGCAGAACCCAACCCTAACTTACACAGCGGCTAAGGGCTTCACTCAATATTTCTCTCCTGGGACCCAGCCATGGGAATAAATCAGAAGCTCAGCAGGCTGGAAAGGAAGCAAAGATGCCATATTGACTGATGTGCCCACCCTGACCCCCAAAGGGCAGCCTGGACCTCAAGAACCCCAAGGGATTCTAGGTTGTCCCAAGGCCTTGGTGTGAAGAGAGGTTGAGGGCCCCCTTTGCATGGGCCCATCACATAGCATTTCCTATTCCTCAGAAACTAAACAAGTATGCTACAGAATGAGAAAAACTTTTCTTGTTTTAAAGTAGGGACCACATGTAGAGTCAAGGGCTCTGCCTGTATTATCTCCTTCCATTCTCAGGACCCATTGCACAGACGGAAAACTTGAAGCTAACAAAAGGTGAGTAACCTGCCCATAGTCACAAACCCCAGTGGGTGACGGAGCCTAGATTTGAACTGTAAATGTCACCCTCTGAATAACTCTCTAAGGCTGGAGTCACCCCTGCCTTAGCATTGGGCTGTGCTCCACTGTGTTCCCAAAGACGAGAAAGCAAGAGGGCTTCAGGGCAGCTTTGAGAAGGGGCGAAGAGAGAGAATGGCACCCTTTCACACCCCCTCCCCTCGGGTCTGTGACCCCCCTTGAGGGCCGAGCAGCAAGCCCCACAGAAGCTGGAAGGGAAGTGGTGCCGTCTCCAGGCAGGTGGGCCGTGCTGATGGATTGGAAGCCACGCATCTCCTGAGCTGAGGGGGTCAGTGGCCCCCTGCTGCCAGCTGTTCCAATAAAATATGAAGTTCAGAAACTCCAGGCGGTCCTCCTTCTCCACTGAGTGATGACCTTGTAATTGGCTCTCAAGCAAGGTTGATTTATCAACTCCAACCTGAGCGGCCAGAGAAGGATGAATTAGCTGCAGGGGCCCGCGGACGAGAGCGGGGTCCTTGGGAGCAGTGGTGCAGTGGGTGTGGGGGCCGTTTGTCACCACCAGGCCCTGCGTAATTGGGGGAAGAAGAAGCGAGGAGGTGCTGCATTGCACTGTATAAATCATGGTTTCTTGTAGTACGCAACCTGGGGTCCTGTTGACCAGGAGGAGGCCCCTCCTACTTGGAGGGGAGCCCCCGACACAGACCGGGTCCTCTGCTCCCCGCCCCTTTGGGAGAGAGGCAGCTTGGTCACAGGCCTCAGGAAAGTCTTTGAGGGCAAAGCTAAGTGGTTCTATACCACTTAGGGAACCTGCAGTTAGTGTCCTGGGTTCAAATCCTGGTTCCGCCATTTACCAGCTGAGGGACAATGACCAAGTCACATTACCTCTCCCTGCTGGGCACCATGGTTAAGAGCACCAACTCTGGATTTGAGTCTGTGCTCTGCCCCTTACCAGCTGTGTGGCCTTGGGCAAGTTACTTAATCTCTCTGTGCCTCAGTTTCTTCATCTGTAAAGTGGGATGATAATCATAGTACTTCACTTACAGGGCTGTATTCATTCCCTAGGGCTGCCATCATGAATCACCACCAATTGGGTGGCTCACAGTGACAGACACTTATTCCCTCACGGTTCCGGAGGCCAGACCTTCGAAGTCAAGGTGTGCATGGGGCCATGCCCCCTCTGAAGGCTCTAGGGGAGAATCCTGACTTGGCCCTTTTACCCCTGGTGGCCCTAGAGCTCCTTGGCTGGCGGCTGCACCCCTCCGGTCTCTGCCTGTATCTTCTTCACATGGCCTTCTTCTGGCCATGCCCCTCTGCTGTCTTCTGTCTCCTAGAAGGACGCTGTCATGATTTAGGACCCCTGCCCCAGGTAATCCAGGATGAGCTCATCTTAAATCCCTTAACCTAACTACATTTGCCAAGGCCCTTTTGCCAAGTAGGGTCCCATTCACAGATTCAGAGGTTTGGAAGTGGACATACCTTTTGGGGGACCGCCAGTCAACCTCCGACAAGGGCCACAATGAGAATCAAGCTCCACTTACCTGTTCTATAGATTGGGGTTTCTGGTCGGCAGCACTTGATACACACCTAGTAGGATAACAAGCCCGTGGCTGGTGAAGACACAGGGCAGCGGGGGCAGCTGCAGCAGCTGGATCGCTCACTCACTGCCCACGGGAATGCGGACGGAACGGTCTCTTCGGGAAACAATGGGGAGACTTCTTAGAAAGTTCAATATGTGTACGTACCATGTGGCTGTGTGCTGGTGAGTCCATGTGTGGGGGGGGGCGGGGAGGAGCAGGGCTACCAGGACCCACATCCCCTCTCCACTCCCCAGGACCCCTGTGTGAGGGAGGGGCTGCTGGCCTGCTTAGACGCTGAGCGCCCAGGCAAGCACATGGCTGCCTCCTGCCCGGGGAGTGGGCGGTGCTGCGCGGAGGTGAAGCCACGGCCTCCGCAGGTAACAGCAGCCGCCCTGGCAAGGCAGGCGGGGCCCGGCACTGATGAACTCCCTTCATGTGGTGGCTTGGGCCTATTTCTGTCTCGTGTGGCTCATCCTGGTGGGGTGTTCCCATCCAGCAACGCAGTGTTTCTCCACCCGGCTATTTCGGCGAAGGAATGTGCTGTTTGTGTCTCAAGCAGAAAACCGAAAACCCCCATTATGGTTAGCTGTCCTGCGGCTTCGAGCAGCCACTCATTTATTTAGGTTTCTCCTAGTCTATATTTGCCGATGGATGACATGTTGAACTTGGAAAGCATGGGTTGGGAGGGCTGGGGACTCTTGGGGGAGGCTGGGGCATCATCTTGGGCCTCCCCGCTGTCGGGGGCAGCACGTGACTTCGCCGCTAGGGGGAGCTGGCCTCCTCGCTCTGCGGCTCCGCCCTGCGCTGCCCTGGCGCCTGACTCCCCCTGTACCTGACCTTCAGACGGAGTGTGGGAGGGGTGCTTCAGGCCAGCGCGCCCTCTCCCTCCTGGCTTCTGCTGTAAGCACTCTACCCCCACAGCATTTTTCGAGAACCTTGCTCCACACACCCAGAGCAGGCAGCAAGGGGGTGGTCAGGGCACAGCGTCTAGAAAAACTGGTTAAACCTTGACTCAACCATCTGCCGGCTGGCTTCCTCTAGGGATTTATCTCCTTCGTGTTGCGATCCCTGCATCCCTAACACTCTACGCCACTGATTTTGAGGCGCACGTTTTCACACTCTGACGCCGGCCTTACTGTCAATAGTGTGGCATTTTTGAATTGGCCCCATGCTTTCTCTGTCTTAATAGTACCTAAAAGAATGGTGTAGTTTGTAATCCATGGGGTTCAGGAACCTCTGAAATATGTTAGTGCCAGTGCTGTAACAGATGGTACATGCAAATTAAGACAATATGAGGTTTTAATAAAGGGGCACAAAGGTGTGGGCAGGACATAGGAACACCACAGGCCACAGCAAGGTTCCAGGGACTAGTGACAGAGGGGCTGTTGTGACCCCGGGCCTCAGGAAGGAGCTTGGGGGCGTGGTTACGGTAACCTTGGAGGATAGAGTTGGTACAGAGGACCTCTGAGAGCAAGGGCCTTCAGCGGGAGGCACAGCTAGACTAAGGCAGGCTACTGGCTCTGCCACCCATTAGCTGTGTGACTTTGGGCAAGGTATTTAATTTACTTGTGCCTCAGTTTACTCAGCTGCAAAATGGGTGTCATCATGGTTCCCACCCCACAGGGTCATCGTCAGGCTTAAATAAGGGCAGACACCAGGGGTTTAGAGCACATCTGCAAAGAATGCCCCTGAGCAGCACCCTCAACCCAGGAGCGGTGCATGGAGAATTTCTGCCTCCCTGTCCAAGCTGTGCTGGTTCCCCGCCTAACTGCGAAACCCTGCGCCGGCCTCCTGCCTAGTCTGCGAACTACATGGGCCCCCCGTGCTAAGTCCCCTATTTGTTTAACTTCGCTCAAGTTGCTTTCTGTCGCTTGTCCCCTGAAAACCCTAACTCCACAGTGGCACTGACATAGGATCGGTCAGGGTTGCCTCCCCAGCAGACACCAGCAATGAAACAGTCACCGCTTACCGCTGAATGCTAGCGCCCCCGCCCCCTGCCCCTGCCACAGGGCTGCAGCTCCGAGGGCAAAGCTACCATGGAGATTCTCTGATTGACGTGGGAGTGGAGGGTCAAGAGCCCTGTTCTGTCCCCTTTTCCCTCCTTCTTTTCTCTTACATAAACACCCGTCCCTCCGCCCCCAGTGCTTCAATCCTAGAATCTTCTAAAACACTAGCTCCCCAACAATTGCATCCATAGCCCACTTTGGCCAAACTAAGGCCCCCAGACCATGCATGTCACCCTACCCCCCGCGAGAAAGAAGCGACAGCAGCGATCACGTGGCTGAGCCCCATTGCGGTCCCTGCAGAAGTCGATGTATCCATCCGCCATGGAAGTCAGGGCGGGGGCTGATTCATGACCAAGTGCGACACCTCCGTGTTCCAGAGTCTGGTAGTTATTGGAAAATGACAGGCCCCACGCTTGGCTGGTGCAAATGTGCATCTCTACATGCTGTGGGGTTAACCGACAGCCCGCCACAAGCGGCCGTGATGACGAGGGAACCAAACCAGCAGCGATGCGTAATTAAAACGTAAGAATAGCAGCAGCTGCAAACCAGGGCCAGCCCGAGGCAGCCCGGACAGTGCCCGAGCATCTCCCGTGTGACGTCGCTGCCAGGGGAACATGTGGTAGCGTTTTGCGATGCTGCCAGGGTTGCATGGCAGCCCGGCATCTTCGCCAAGCGCTGAATCTGGTCTTCAGGAAACTCTCCGAGCCGCCTGCTCATGTTCGTTTATAAATACCCAACGTGAGCAGCCCTCGCTGGCTCGCCGGATCTATAAGCGAGTGAGGGCCTATTTGTTTACAGAATAGTGTAGCATTTGCTATGATGAATTTTAGAGCAACTAAGTCATAGACCTACCTCTAAAGTGACAAGAATCTGGCAATGCCATGTGCTGACTGGCTCAGATAAGCCAGAGTCCCCGCCTGGACAAGATCTGTGCTGTCAGGAGAAAGGAAGGGACCTTGGGAAGAACAAAACCCCTTCCTCTTAGATACAGAGTTTTCACGTGAGGGTGGGAGAGATGTGCCCAGGGTCTCACTGGACTGGGGCAGAGATGGGACTGGACCCCATGTCAGACCTGCACCATCCTGTCCTGGGGGAGCCTCGGAGTGGCCCGGCTGAGCCAAGCCAGGGATCTGGGCCCTGCCCCTTACTGACAGCCTGGCGTCTGCCCTCCCTTCTCAGAGAGCTCAGCTCAGTGGGTCAGCATGAGCTCCTGAGCCATCTGGGCTCTGGCCTCCTCTCCCTGCAACTCTGGACCAGCACCTGGGGGTGAACTCACAGGCAGCCCGGGTGAGATATTTTTAGAGCGATTAAATGCAGCAATAACTCCTCACTTTCTCTTAAGGCTCATTTCCTATTTCTCTATTAAAAGGAATAAAAACCCATCCTGGAAGGCTGCCCGACACCCTCTTTGGGGAAGGAGGTGGGACCGGACGCCAGGCAGCACTGGCCAAGGTCAGATGGAGTTTGCCTGTGAATCCTCTGTGAGGCTTGTCTGGCAAAGCAATTCCCCCCACCACCCCAGTCCCAGCCGGCTCTACAGAAGTGATGTCCAAGTTCCTTGCCCTGTGACCTGGCCCCAGGGATTGTTCACCAAGCAGGCCAGACAGCGGGCCTTCCTGCTGTGGCTCAGAAGGCAGCATTGCCTTCATCTCCTCCATACCCCCTAAATCACCGCCACCTTCCTGTAGCCCTGGCCACGGGTCTACCCTTAGGCGTTTCCGCTGGCTGGGTAAATAGAGGGTTAATTTCGCCCTTAGACATTTGTTCTTGGGAGTTGTCTCTCTGTAGGCCATCTACTTTCAAAACCCCAGCTCGGAGGCCGGGATTCAAATCCCGCATCTGCCATTTATCAGCTGAGTGATCTTGAGCAAATATTTCCGCTCTCTGAGTCTCGGTTTCCTTCCACATCCTCTGGGAACAATGGCCTGTATGGGACCTCCCTCCTGGGGCGCTTGCAAAGGGCAGATTAAGTCATGGTTTCGAAAAGGGCTTTGGAAGCGGGGAGGTGTACCAGGTTAGACCTGGTACAGGTTGCAGTCACCCACAAACCCTGAGTTCTCAGTGGCTTAACGTGAGGACTTCTCTCTCCTGTCACGTTCTCTGGTTCCATCATTTGGCCTTGCTGCCTCAGTTCATGGCTTCCCAAGTCACCACGGCAGGGGTGTAAGCTCTGGAGCATCCACACCAACCTGGACACGCTAACACCGGTCACTTCCGCTCACAGCCCGTGGGTCAGCATTAATATGTGGCTCTGCCCAATGGCCCTGAGGCTGCGGACCATAAGGGAACACATGAATGTTTGGTGATCTTCACTGTCTCTGCTCCAAGAGAGCTCAGCAATTCAGAGGCATTGTCACTATTATTATTTGTTATGATGATAGCAAGAGCAGCTTTTCTGACTCTGGTTCATTTTTATTGTTGATTGGCATAGGGATAGGGGTGGTGGAGCAGCAAGACTGCCCGGAAGACTGAATGAGGATCCTGAATGCCCAGGGCAAGAGGGAAGGAGCCAAAGAAAAGCTGGGTGAGTTTGCGAATGAGGGTGAGGGGCGGCAGCCCCCTGGGAGGCCTCCTCCGCTACATGTCAGCTGGGCCCCGAGGTGTAGCTGCCTCCTGCCTGGAACCAGGTCCCCACAGTCCATTGTCCCCTGCTCAGGGTCTCGCCAGCACCCCCTGAGTCCCTGCCAAGGCCAGCCAGGGCCCCTTAGTTCCCCAACTTCCTGTGGCCGGAGGCCAGGGTCATGTTTAATTTCCAGCCTGTCATGGACTTCTGTAAGATATGATACAAGCGAATTACTAGCAAAGTTAGGCAATCTAGAAGTGAATCTAGAAAACGGCAGTCAAAGCCTGGCTGAAATACTCCAGAAAATAACCCAGGAAACATAAAATAATTTTGAAAACATTCTAGGAAGTAATAAAATCTAAGTGTAATCCTCCAGAAGGTAATCTAGGGACTGAAGAAATAAAATAATTTTATGACAAAAAAGCATCATGAGGGGAATAAGATGAAGGTCACCCCAACGTGTTTGAAACCCGTCCAAGGCAACGGTTCCATTGATCACGCACTCGGATGCCACGGCCGCGTCACGTTGCTACAGAAATGAAGTGCCCCTCTGATTTCCATACTTACCTCCTGCTGGGCCCGTTACAGAGGTTTGTGGCTCAGCTCTTTGTGGGCAGAGCCTGCCTTTCCCTGACAATAAAAACATGGAAGTACCCAGCTCAGCACCCTTCACTATGGCAGACACAAGAAGGCTGGCTGATGAAGAGTGGATACCACCTCCAGGCGGGGCCAGAGAGCGTGCCCAGGAAAATCTCCCCAAGCCATTAATGGGATGCTTACCTGCACATCAGAACTTTCCCCCTAAAGGGGTATGTTCTGAGTTTTCCTCTCCCCGGATTTCATGTGTCCCTCTCTGCCACCTACATGCACTGTCCAGTGCCACCCCCATGCACGGATGGCCTTTGCATATTCAAGTCTGGGTTAATGAAAAAGCAGACTCAGGAAAGGAGAGCCAAGTGTCTTATTTCATAAAGAAGATAATGTTAGAGATTTTAATTTACAAGGACAGCGGAGACTCAAGGTCTGTCTGCTGCAGAGAGAGCTGTGGAAAGCTTCTTAGTTTCTGAATCTGATATCTCAAGACTGTCTGAGTTGCCATAAATTCTGATAAAATGTCTTCCCGGCGGCAAAAGATAATTTTTATAAGCTTTGGAAGGGACTAATAAAGCAGTAATCTACCGTCTTCCATTATTTAAAACCTGGCTCGAGGGATGTGATTTGTAAGGGTTTTTATATATAAATATATAGACGTGTATTAATTATATGTCTCAATCCATCATCACCCTCTCTGGAAAGGAACCGTGACAGAGTCTCAGTTCTGCCGGGACTGGCCTCTTGCCTCGGCCGGAGCTGGGAGCTTCTGTCTCCGAGCGCGACCCCTGCAGAGGCCCGTGCCTCCAGGAGGAGCGATCAAAGGTGATAGTGCCAACACTCTCCCTCTCTCCCCTGGCCCCGTGTGATAACCTTAGGGTGACAATGCATGTCTGACAAACAGGATTCCACCGTGACAAGGCCTGGTGGCGATGAGGGCAGTTCAGCCATCCTCTGACAACAAGCCCGTGTTGGGGATTTTCCCAGCTGCCCCTGCCCCGAGGATGCTGGCTCTGGGGTTATCACGCAGACACCAGCCTGTGCATCCAGTAACAATCAGCTTAAGCTCAGAGCCTGAGAAGCCGGCCCCACATCGACTCGGGGAGCCCGGGGCCCCTGCTGGGTACGGCAGAGCGGATTTTCAAGGCTGCAGGATTTGTGTGGCTTAGTCCGCGTGAGCGCTTCATGCCCACATAAAGCATTTGAGATGCCATTGGGCACGTATATCATCCATCAGTGTCCCTGCCTCACTCCGGCCGAGAGGGCTTGGGATGAAGGCAAGGGGCTGGGTGAAGATGCTCCTGGAAGGGACGGGGTCCCTGTCTGCTCTGTATCGTCACATTCCCGTGTGTCCTGTCACGCTCTGAGCGCACAAGGGGAACTAACACTGGGAGGATGCCGAAGAGAAAGAAGGCATCTCGTCCACTGCTTCTTCTCCCTTCAGTCTCTTCCCCATTGTATGGTCCCCATTGCGTGAATGAAGAGTTGAAGTTCAAATGAGTGTGGTCCAAGGTCAGTCCCAGGATTCAAATGGGGGTCTGGCTGACCCCACAGTCTTGTGTGATTTCTGCTATGAATATTGACTTACCAATAAGGAGAATGATTTTTTTTTAAGATGAAGAAGAGAGGGAGGGATTAGCGACCTGGATCAGTTGTGGATTGCTGTGTTAGAAGACAAGTGTGTGCAGAACTAGCCCACACGAGAGGAGGGTGGGAGCCCAGACCCTCTGAAGATTTTGCAAAAGCTCTGCCAGAGACCCTCAGTGGCAGCTGGCCAGAGAGCCCAGGTCTGCGGGCTGGAAAACTAAATTGGAGACAACAGCAGCAGATTCCAAAGCAAGAGGTGTCCTCAGGTGCACAGGAGAGAGGCTGCCGCTGGCCTCCTCCCAGCGGAGACTGGACCGAAAATGGCTGTGCTCCTGTGTCAGGCCACCTGGCTGCACCTGGAGCCTGGATCAAAGAATTTCTCAGTTGTGAACACAAGCGGCGGCTGGCTTCCCAGGACATCCAGACTTTTGCCTGAACAGCTCCCACCCTGGGGCCACGTGCAGCTGAGGTCACGGGCAGCAACTTCCTACAATTCGTAACTTGCAGATTTCTTGGAAGTCATCAGCAGCTGTCCCAAGCCTCACTTCCACCTTTCAGGATTGCACAACTTCCCGAAACACAATTCTCCCCACTGCACATATCCAGAGCAGCTCTCGTCTGCCCGGCCAAACTCCCGTGAGACCCAAACGAAGGGACACCTGATTCAGTTTTGGAAAACTCAGGTTACTCTCTTTGCACACCTGAGTCTACAGGCTGGTTGTCACACCTGCTTCATATCTGTGAGGTGGCTGGGGTCCTCAGAGGTGGTCAGCATCTTCTACCTGATCACGGGTCTGGCATTTACGAGGGACTTTCACGGCCACCACTGACGCCGTCAGCAAGCCGGTGAGGTGGGCCCCGTCCCCATTTGATGGGATGAGAAGGGGGCCTCTGGGACATGAGCCCCTGGGGACCTGGGCCCGTGGGAGTCTCCTTGGACTCCTACAACAGAGTGGCCCAGGCTGGGTGCCTTCAACAACAGACGTCTATTTTCTCACAGCGCTGGTGGCTGCAAGCGCCAGGTCAGGGTCTGGCGCGGCTGGTTTCTGGTGAGAGGCGTCTTCCTGGCCTGTAGATGGCAACATCTCTCTGTGTCCTCGCGTGGCCTTTCCTCTGCGTGCGTGCAGGGAGAGAGCGAGCTCTCCTCGTCTCTTCTCATGAGGACACGGATGCTACGGATCAGGGCCCCACCCTTAGGACCATATTTAACCCGAATTACTTCCTTAGAGGCTCTGTCTCCAGATATGGCCACACTGAGGGTTAGGGCTTCGACATATGAATTGGGGGGCAGGGGACACATGTGTGCAGGCTGACACACCCTTCTCCGGATGCTCATACTGTCGCACTAGGAGACGCAGTGACCTAGGGAGGTGTATCTGAGGTGATGAAAGAGGAAGGGAAAGGGACGTGGCGGAGGGCTTGCTTAATTTCAGCCTAACTCAAAAAGTCACACTCCTTCCCCAGCCTCCAAGCAGACTCCCTTCCGACATGTTGAATCTGCAGAGGTCGCACGCGGGCAACCCAGAGAGGTTTTCTTTCTCTTGGCGGAAAATGTTTTAGAAATCTGAATTCGTTGCCAGTGTTTGAAGCCTGGAAGACTTCCCATGAAAACCTGGGTTTCTGGCTTCTCTTGAAAAATCGGGTCTCTTCTCGCTGGGGCTGCTTGTCAGCAGAGCCACCATCAGCTCTTCCCGATGGGGCATCGGACTGTTCCCCCCAGCTCACCCCGGTCCCTGCCCTTGGCCCTGACCTCCTCGGCCCCTTCCGGGTCCACGTGTGCCCGGCAGGCCTGAGGAAGACGGGCCGCCATGGAGGAGACCGGCCCACGTGAGCCGGGTGCAGAGGCGACAGCACAGCGGGCCTCCTCTTTGATTCCAGGGCTGCCCGTCCAATGTCCAGCTGCTCCTTTCCCCCACGACAATATTGCATAATTCACATGAAAGCGGATTAATATACAGTCAGGAAATTCAGACACTCGATATGCCTTCTAAGGGCCTCTTTATTTGTGTAAAAAAAGGGATCATCCCCAAATATTCCCTTCTCCTCCCCTCTGGGGTTTGAAGATCATCCCCCAAGACTCTGTCCCACCGATGGTTTGGACAATAACCAGGGAGTCCTGTGGGCTGAGGGTGGGCGGCTTCCTGGGTACCCCATGCTGGCTGCAGGCACCCCAAGGCTTCCATGTAAAGGGCTTGAGCTTGGCGTTTATTTATTATTAAAAACCCGGTCTCTAGCTCTGAATCCTTTGCTGTTTTTTGGCTCTTGCCCGAAGCCTCTCCCGTAACCCAGCTCCTCTGATCATTTGTGTCAGGAAGTTTCCTCTCTCGACCCAGGAGGCAGCAGGCCCGTTATCCCACACTGCACGTGGCTCTGCCCTGCAAAAAGCAGCCACGGAAATCATGGTAAAGGAGTCCGTGTCTACCCACGCAGCTCTCTGCTTCCTAGCTGCATGACCTTGGGCAAAATGCTTCTTCACCTCTCTGGGCTTTTGGGTTCCTCCAGTGGCCGCCTGCATGGGATGGATGAAGCAGGTGGAGCAGAACATAGTGCTAAGAGGCTAGTGAGGTCTGGGGAGCGAGGTGACAGCCAACCCCAAAGGGCCCCCGGCTTCTCCAGGGCTGGAGCCTTGTGTGGACGGAAGTGGGGGCAGGGTGGTGGCAGGGTGCTTTCTGAGGGGCCTGTGGGACACACAGCGGGGCGTGTCCAGCAGGACGCTATGGGGCAAGTTCTTCAACTTCTATTCCCCCAAGAACCAAAGGAGCAGAGTCTCCTTCCCTTTCTCTGGCCATCTGTGTGTCCACATAGAGGACAGCAAGGCCCTCCCCGCTAGGGAGGTGGAAGCCACAGCACAGACCCAAGTCCCTCATCACCAACGGGAAGTGAGAAGTTGGCTTTCCTGCTTTAGACCAACAATGAGGGTGAGCAAATAAACTTTTATCATATCAAAGCCTCGGACCTTAGAAGGTTTTGTTGGTTACAGTGAAGAGAGTTGACTCACCAACACATGGGGCTTGTGTACAGATCAAATCCTGAATGCAGAAAGTCTGGCAGGAGGGGAAGCTCGGAACTGCCTCCACAGGGACACTGGCTTCTACCAGCGGCTCCCCGAGGCGAGACAGAAGCAGGGCTTCCCCTGAAGAGACGGGGTTCAGCCAGGGTGAGGAGAGGCCCCAGTGAGAAGGCACTTCCTCCTCGGAGCTGGGGCACCAGGAGGTGGCTTCTCTGAGAGCGTCTATGTGGTTGGCTGGGACCCTGGGGCTCCCATTTTTCTCCTGTGGCTTTACCAACAGGGCTTCTGGGGGCAGAGAGAGAGTCTACAGAACTTGGCCGGCAGGAAGTGTCTGTCCAGGGTCTTCTCTTGCTTAGTGCATATTGATTGAAGCAGCTCTTATTCAGCTAAAAGTCTCCCCTGGCAGTTTCATTTTTTTTATTTTTTCAAAATGGAGACCTTTTCTGTTGGGTAACTGAGACCCATCATGCTTCCTCTCCCTCTCCCACGGCCCCACCACCACCCTCTGAGGACAAAGCCCTGGCGAAGCCAGTGGGGCGGTAGCCAGGGCTTCCCAAACCATGGCCTAATTCCGTGCTATTTGATATTCCTGCAAACCCGGGACCCACACGATGCGCTGGGACAGTGTTTGTTTGGAGAGCACATTTCCACCCCCTTCACTGCAAGCCTGGGACCAAATGACATGCATGTCTTTTCCACAGCTCTGGAGTTTTCAAGGGCTGGAGGGAAGACAGCTTGAAACCACATAGACCCGGTACAGTTTCCCTATCCGCGACATGGGTGTGCTGCTACGTGGCCTGGCCACGTCAAAGGGTAGTTAGGAAAGAGTGTGGAATATGTCTTTGGCAGATACAAATACCCACAGCTTCAAGGATCAGAAAAGCCTGCTATTCTGATCTGAATTAAGAAAGGTTTCTGATTCTCCCGTAACAAGGCATCTAGAAGGTTCAGCGGTTCAATGATGGGATCGAGATCTAAGGTCTGTTTCATCTTTAAGTTCCAGCATCCTTAGCATGCTGACTTTGGACCTCATGCTTTTGCTTCCTGGTGCCAGAATGGCTGGTGAGTCACCAGACTTCACGTCTGCATCCCAGGCAGAAAGAAGAAGGTCAAGGCAAAGGCTTTCTCCCAATGAGCTTCATCTTTGAATTTGGTAAGAGCAGCCATCCCCTGAAGGTTGCCCGGTTACCATTCACGGGCTGGAAGGGATCTGCAGGAGGGAAGGGGCATGAGTGAGGATGGTTGGTTAGGTGATGGCTCCTGTCGACCACAGAACTACAGACCAAAGTCAAGACCAGCTGGGTTCTAGCTCTGCTTCTGCCCTGAAGGGGCGCTGTGCTGAGGGTTGACTCTCATGGAACCCACAGCTTTGCTCAGCTTCTTCCCCTGCCCTCTCCTGTCAGTCCCTCTCTGATAGGACTCTCCTGGGAATGACCCCTCAAAAGCCACCTGTATAAGAGTCCCCATGGCGATCTGTTTCTAGGGAACGTACCTGAAGCCATCAGGGGACCGACTGCTCCTGCAGCAAGAACAGCTTATGTAAAGCCCCTTGGAGGCCAGAGAAACTAGAGGAAGTTCGGGAGGCTCTCAGTCATGATTCAGGATTGGGGGGGGGGGAGAGCTGGGCTATGGAGTCAGGGCCTGCAAGGCCCCTTGTTTCTACCTCAGTTGCTTTTCTGACCCAGGTCTGGTGAGGTGCCAGTTGGAACTGGTTTAATCCCTCTACACTATCTTGATTTCTAGAGGTACAAGCCAGCCCAGCTTTGAGAGAGGGAGGTAAAGAAAAGGTGTCCAAGGAAACTAGAGGTATGCCTTGCAGACAATAATGAACCAAGTGTTTGGCAAGCCTTGTGGATCGATAACATGCGTAACTGAGAGGCTCAAAGCTGGCAGGTTACTCAGCTGTGTGCCTGAGAGATGCGTCCCCTTGCCAGCCCCAGAGCCCTTCTGAGGCTTGCTGCCTCGCCCCCAGACACCTCCCTCACTTCCGGCCCTCTCCTCCCTCAGGAAGAATGGCCTCCATCCAGAAGGCATAGGCAGTATGGAGTGGTACCTAAGAGTTCAAACTCTGGAGTCAAACTGTATCAGTTAGCTATTGCCACAATAATGCTGTGTAACAACAACAAAAAGGACACAATCTCGGTGGTTTGTAACAATAAGTAATAATTTAGCTAATGCCCCTGGATGGGCTGGAACAACTCTGCTGACCTTTAGCTGGGTGTGCTGATATATTCGTGGGGCAACTAGGAATTAGCTGATCTAGGCTGTGGAGCTCGGGGAGCTCTGCTTCACCTCAGGATCTGTGAAGCCTGTTCCATTTGTCTGTTATCTTCCCAGGTCCGGTGAGGTAGCTAGAGAATGTTCTCACACATAAAGAAAATGGAAATGTGAAATGTCTTGAGATCTATGGCACACTGTCATTCTGTCTCATGACCTTGGTCTAAAGAAGTCATGTGATTAAACCCAAAGCAAGGAAGGGGACATATATTCTGCCCTTTTAGTTAGAGGCACTCTAAAGCCACATGACCAAGGGTGAAAACTGGGGTCCAATAATGCAATCTGTTCCAAACTGCTTCTTTGGAATTCTGGCACTGCCACTTGTTAACTGTGTGACCTTGATCAAGTCCCTTAGCCTCTCTGAGCTTCAGCATTGGGTGGTTGTGAGGATCCACTTAGAGCAGGGGAGATAGGTAAGTAATTGTTCAGTAGGGCTAGTTATCTCAGTACCAAAAAGTCCTATAGCCATGAGGAAACCCTGCTTGGGGCAGAGCCAGCGCTGGGGCACAGAGAGCAGAGGTGAAGGAATCTAACCCTTGAAACCATGGAATTGCCTGACCCAGTGACCAAAGCCCTCAAGCACTAGGTTTCAGTAAACGCATAAATTCTCTTACTTTAGCCAGTGTGGGCTACTTTTCCATTATTTGTAGCCGAAGGCTTCCTTTCTGATGTGGGTGTCTTGGTCCGCTCGGGCAGCTACAACAGAACACCACAGACTGGACAGCTTATTAACAACAGACCTTTTTTCTTACCATTCTGGAGGCTGGAAGTCCAAGGTCAGGGTGCCAGCACGGTCAGGCTACCACCTGCTGACGTCTCACTGTGCCCTTACATAACGGAAGCCGGAGGGCATTCTCTTTGGTGTTTGGTAAGGGCACTAATTCCATTCACGAGAGCTCCACCCTCCTGACCCCAATCACTTCCCTGAAGGCTCACCTCCTAATGCCATCACATATAAATTTGGGGGTCAGGGGCATAGCAGACCATAGCAGTAGACCAGCCGTTCCATGTTTTTGCAATGTTTCTTTCTTTCTTTTTTTTTTTAAAGATTTTATTTATTTATTTTTTAGAGAGAGGGAAAGGAAGGGTGAAAGAGAGGAAGAGAAACAGCAATGTATGGTTGCCTCTCACATGGCCCTCACTGGGGACCTGGCCTGCAACCCAGGCATGTGCCCCGACTGGGAATCGAACTGGGATCGTTTGGTTCCCAGCTCGCGCTCAATCCACTGAGCTACACCAGCCAGGGCCAATGTTTCTTTCTTAAACTTTGATTCTTTTAGGAAGAAATAGCTCTTGAAATGTTCAGCAATGCTTTTCGCTTCACAAGTTTATTGTTCTTCCATTGCCTTCAAGTCAAACATATTCAATAGATTTTCTTTAAAGGAACATATATAGTAGGAGCCCATTTGATAACTTGTTTCTGATTTGCTCCGTCTGTCTGTCCATCTTTCTGGCGATCGGGAGCAGCAGAAGTAATATGCACTCAAGGGAGCAATGGCTATTTCTGAGTAGTAGAATTTTAAATGATTTCCCTTTTTGCTATCATTGTTTACATTTTTTCAAGTTTCTTGTATTTTTTAAAATGAGCAGACACCTTTTATTTGATGACACATTAATGTTATTACATATTTTCTTCACAAAACCTAAACTGCTGACAAAATGAGGACAAAAATTGCCATTAATTGAGTGCCTACTACATTCAAAACGAGGCTCTCCGGGAGCAGAATAAAGATTGCATGTCTCTACTCCCCCAAGTTTATCTCCTCAAAGGTCTCTCATCTTCCTTGTCTGATGGCGTCCACACATCTGTGAAAGAGCAGCTCAGAACAGTAATTGCCGGTCCTATTTGACAGAAGGGTGAGCTGAGACCCCAGAGGCGACGTGGCTTGACGGTGAGGTCCCGCAGCCCAAAGCCACACTCCAGGTTCCCAGGCTGGGGCCTCCTGCATTACAAGGTTTTGGGTGTGAGGCCAAGAATTCCACCTCCTCAGTCCAGGGCTTGGTGCTTTGGCTTTCTGTCTTCTGCTAGAGTCTCCCTGGAGCCCGGCCTGGTGTCTCCGACAGTCTAAATGAGACTCCCATCCTAACGCCCAGAGACTCTTATGAATAACAATCAGCATTGGAGACTTTTTTTTTAAAGTTGCTAATATTAATTTTACAGAAATAAAGTCTAATTGAATCCCTCCTGGCTTTCCCCATTAACTTAATGTTATGGACTTTTAACGGATGTTTTAATTAGACGCTCCTAGTAATGGGAATACGGCTCAATTTTCAAATGAGGGCCTAAGCTGCCAATATTCCCATTTGGACTTTTAATTGAGGTAAGAAAATATTAACCAATTACACTGGGTTATTGCCTGGGCTCTTTGTAGGATGATGAGGTCACAACAGATCCGGCTTACGAGGGCCTGGGGGTGCGGAGGGGCGTCACAGGGAGGAGAGGAGTTGGGGTTGGGACAGTGGGGACAGGCAAGTCAAGGCTGCACGCATTTGCAGAAGGGCATCCTGTATCAGCTCTCTCTCCATGTGAAGGCGCTGGTTCCCAATCCTTGACTGCATTTCTCGCTGACTTTTCTGGGTTCATGGAATACTCAGCTGGCAAGAATACTCAGTTCACTTTTGCTGCGTAACAAAACATCCCCAAATTTAGTGACTTTAAAAGTCACCTTTTATGATGCCACAATTCTGCATGACAATTTGGGCTGAGCGTAGCTAGGCATTTTGTCTTGGGCTAGGCCGAATTTGGCTCACCTTGGCTAGACTTGTTCCTGTATCTGTGGTCAGCCAGTGGGCTGGCTGGGGCTGCCTGGGGGACAGAGGTCTCAGCTGGGATATCTGGGATTCATGGGGTGTCTCGCCATCTGGCACTCAGCTCCCAGAAGGCTAGCCCAAGGTGATAGGGGTCTAAGAGCTGCAAGAAGGCAAGGCCCTGTGCTCAAATGCTTTTAAAATCTCTGTTTGCACCACATTCGCCACTGTCCCACTGGCCAAAACAAGGTCGGTGGAGGGCACCACAAAAGATAGAGATACGAGAGGTGGGAACAAACCAAGCCATTCCCGCAATTAACCTACCACAGCAGATTAGGTGAGAAGCAGGTGCAGCCTGGGGAGAGGGATGGCTGATTCAGCCCAGAGACCCTCCATCAGAGGTCTCAGTACGAAGGCCCGCGGGACACAGCACACACAGAAATGAAGCAGGCCTGCCAGTGGGCACTGAGGAACGCTGATGGCCCATATACACCGTGACTACAGGGACTCTCCACTACTCAGTGCCAGCCAACTGGTCCTCTGCGGGGACACCGGCCCCCGGCGGCCAGAGAGTCTATTGTCTCCATCATAGCCAGATATCTGTATTTTAGTACAGAGTCTCACATTTTTTTAAGGCTCGGAAACAAATGAAAAAGTTTAAATATTATTCAGCTAGTAGAGAAATGGAAAGAAAATTTGCATAGGTCCTTCACAGAAGAGGAAAGCCAAATGATCAACAAATGCATGAAGTGATGCAAAGTAAGCCCAGGAGGAGGTACGGTGCCCACTGTGATCGCCGGAGGAAGACGCCCTCTAGAGGAGCTGAAGGTATGTGCAGAAATTCTGCTCTGTGGCATCTGCTGGAACCGGAGCCCAGATCCACCAGGAGACACAGTCAAGAATAAGCAGGGTGGCTCCGGACCAGAGAGCCCAGCACTGGAAACTGCCCAAATGCCCGTCAGCAATAGAACTGATAAATACACGGCTGTGCAGCCACACGAGGGAATACTATGCGTCAATGAACAGGACAAAAATACCGATACAGGCAACAACATGTGAACCTCCCAGATGGGATGCTGATCGAAAGAAGTAAGACACCAAAGAATGCATACTGTATGGTTCTCTTTACAGAAAGTTCAGAAAAGTCTTATACTACGTGAAATAAGTCAGGCGGGAAAGGAAAAGAACGTATGATTTCACCCATGTTGGAGCTAAAACAAAAAGCCGCCAACCAACCAACCAACCAACAATAAAAGAAAATCATAGATGCAGACAACAGAAGGGTGGTTAGCAGAGGGGAAGGGGGTGGGGCAGGACGGGGAGGGTAAAGGGGGTCGAATATAAGGTGATGGAAGGAGACTAGGCTTCGGGTGATGTACAGATACTGTGTTAGAAAGTTGTACCCTGACATTTATATGATGTTATTCATTGATGTTTCCCCAATAAGTTTAATAATAAAAAAAAGAAAAAAAATCCCTGCGTAAGTGGACCTGTGCAGTTCAAACCTGTGGTGTTCAAGGACCAACTGTATACACACACACGCACGTTGTAAAATACTGAATAAAATACGTTGAGACACTTGTCTGCCCTTGCTTTCTTTCCTTAACCCTGTGTGAGGGAGATGTGTGCCAGCACGTGAGGACTTGGGGAACAGAGATCTGATGCTGGAAGTCCAGGATACTCACTCGGGCCCTTAGGGAGGAGACTGTGGGAGCAAATGCCCTTTAGGAGGTGCTCCTCAAATGAACCGTGGGTGTAAGGGGTTCCTGACCCTGCTGTGACCTCTACAAGTGCTGTCCCAAGTCACTGTGCAACAGCAGAAAGTCCTTTCTCTCCAGCCTTGGTTTTCTCACCTCTGAAATGGGTATTGCACAAGGTTTGTCTCCAAGTCCTGCTGAAGCAGGACACACCACTAGAGCTTGGGGGACACAAGGGGGCACAGCCTCTGCGGGAGCCGGAACTTCAAGGGTCCAGCCGAGGAGTTCCGGGGCCCCACTGCGCACAGCCTCTGGGGAGGGGCTGGGGATGCGTGTCCCTGAGGAGAGGGTAACAGGGCAGAGTGGGAGCGAGGCAACTGTCCTGGGACCGCCTGAACCGGACCCGGGGCATCCGGAGACGCCAGGCGGGCGGCCCCGGTTTGTGTTGGATGCCTCGCAGCCGGCCGCGGTAACCGACCCGGCTTTTGTTTGTTTGTCTAAATAGGAAGACAGAGAGGCTCGGGGCTGCCTGGGATGGCTCCACAAACAGCCCCGCAGCAAGAGGAGACGGCCGGGCCAAGTGGGCAGCCGGGAGGCCTTGGGGGTTGAGGATGGGGCGCTGGGAGGCCAGGCTAACAGAGCTGGCACGGGGAACTGGGGAGGGAGGGCAGGCAGGACTGGGGGCGGTGGGCGGTCCCCTCTGGCTCCCCTTGCAGAAGCAGGAGGGCAGGAAGGCCCTAGCATGGGACTCCCTCCCTCCACCCTGGCTCTGCTCTGCAGCTGGTGACCTCATCGAAGGGGACACAGCTCTGGGGCCCAGACCCTGGGCACCACCTGGGCCCTGCCCAGCAACTGGTCCATTGATCTCCCCCTTCTGGTGTGGACGGGGCAGTGGCCAGTTAATTAGGGCCTCCCCTGGTCAGCAGGGGCAGTGGAGGAAACCTCCTTGACCTGAGGGTCCCCGAGGCCTTGCTTCCTCTCCATCCAAGGGCAGCCAGGCTGCTGCTGGGGTTAGGGGTGGGGGCGGGGTGCCTCCCAGCTTTATTATTAGAAGCATCTGTCTTCTGTGGAAGAATGGTCATGCAGGTATAGAGGAGGCAGCCTAGGTGTAGTCATAGGCATAGAGCGGAACCATTTGGAAGAGTCATTTTTACAGATCGAGAATGGTCGGAGACGGTCAGTGTTATGCAATTCAAACCAATAATTGGAGTTATAAGGATGTAAGTGTACTGATAGCATCAATAGAACTGTGCACACATATACACAGACATAAACATACGTAAACACATTTTTGAATGATATATGAGTCATTGAATTCACCAGTTTTTCTGAATTGGCCCAGACAAATCTCAATGACCTTTGCTCTGCCCTCTGTGCCCCCCACAGCCACCACTCCCCACCACAGACACCTTGATATAGTCCAGGGGTCCCCATTGTGTAAGGGCGCCCCTCAACAGTGATCCAGGGGGATGTGACCAGAGCGTCACTTCCCTCACCTGCTGCAGGGCTGCACAGCAGAAAGGAAGCTTTGGCATCAGAGAAATCTGGGGTTGCTGCCCCACCTCGCAATTTACCCCCGGCGTGACCTTGGCTAAGACACCGTCTCCTGGGGCCTCCCGTGTCTCACCTGCGAACAAGGGGACACACACAGGACTGACTGGCTGGGCCTTCGAGAACGTGAGAGGGGACGATGGATGCCAGGACTGGACTGGGCAGACTAACGCACCGAATGGCCTTCACAGGAGTCTGGTCTTCCTACCCCGCCCCCCACTCACCCTTTCTCACTGGGCCTTTCTCAGCTGTCAGGAGGGAAACAAGGCTTTGGAGCCTGTGCATGGCAGAGACACAAGAATATTTCAAAAAAATTTATTACAAAAGTAACCCAAGTTTATATCATAAAATCCAGAGAAATAAAAGGAAAAAAAAAAAAAAGAGACTTCTAACCCCACTCCCTGAGCCTACCGGTGTTAATCATTTCTAGTTATGGGGAATTCTTAATTTACAATTTGCATGTAAATGACGCCTGGCTCAACCCAGTCAAAGACAAAAGGGAACCAATGAGCTCACGGGACTGGGATGTCCGAGGAAGCTTGTCAGCGGCCAGGCACCGCTGGCTGGCCGGGGTGTTGCGTGATGCCATCAGGTGCAGTCCTCAGCCCTGGCTGCTGCAGCCAGTACCACAGACTGGGGGCTCCAACAACAAAAATTACTTTCTTATAGTTTCTGGAGGACGCCAGTCCAAGATCCAGCCGCTGGCAGAGTCGGTGTCTCCTGAGGCGTCTCCCCAGCTTGCAAGCGGCCAAGCCACCTGGTGTCTGTGGCCTCGCGGGGCCCCGTCCTCAGGGAGCGCCCACTCCTGCGGTCTGTCCCTCTTCTTCTGCGGACAGTCCCCTGGGATGAGGGCCCCACCCTCATGCCTTCATTACCTCTTTAAAGGCCCCTTCTCCAAACAGTCACACTGGGGGTCCCGATTTAGTCCATAACACCGGGGACCTATCATTTCCCACCTTTAAATCCGCTTTGCTCTGGGTGGTTTCTCCTCTGGCAGGAACAGCGGCCACAGGCAACTCGGCTGACTCAGGCTGCTGATGTCAGCCCCTTGCTGTCCTTGGAGAATCACCCCACTTCCTCAGAGGGGCCCTTTGGGTAGAATGACTAATGCAGGTACATGCCATGCTGTGTGGAAGCCACTAGGGCAAGGGCAGCTGGGGGTCAAGGGTGGGGCCAAAGTGGGGCCCATCAGGTGCTCTCTCTGCCACTGGTGATGCACGGTTGCAGGCATGGGTGGACTTCCCCCACCACAGGGGTGGCTTCCTAGTGACCAGACCATCCTGCCATGACTCCCTGGCTGTGGAGGCTGCGCCCTAGGCTTTCAGAGCAGCCCCGTCACATCCCAAGCTGGCGATTCCTTGACCTCCTGCCAATAAGGGAACTCCCAATGGTATTCTCTCTCTAATGCTTACAGCCACTGGACCTGAACCAATCAGTGCTCTCAGGGCTCTTCCACTTCCAAAGTCATCTGAGAAAACCGCTGTGAGGGACTCTGCTCCAGAGCACTCATATCCTCCTGGTCGCACCTCTGGGTGGTATTTCCCAGCCTTCCTGGCAGTTAGCTGAGATCTGGCCAATGGAATGTGGGTATTGCGTGATGCGTACCCACAGAGCCTCAGTGCAATTCTTTAGGAGGAGAATGCTGAGGTCCCCGTGGCTAGCAGGGCCACAAGACAATGAACGCTTGCATTAAGCACAGGATCATCCCGTCCCCACCTCCTGCTACCATTTTGGACTTCACACCGAGTGAGAAATGGAGTTTCACTGTCTTAAGCCATAGAGACTTGGAGGTTTACTTGTCACAGCAGCTGGCACTGCAAACCCTGTACACACACCCAGGGTAATTCCCCCAGTAAAGGTCTTACACCTTCATGTTGGCAAAGAAGACACCTATCAAAGCCAAGAAGTGACCACCAGCTGCCGCTCCCCTTGTCAGTCGGAGGGGAGAGCTCCCCGGACCAGGGGTTGGGCATGTCTCCTCTCACACAAAGGAGGCTTGATCACAAAGAAGGCACAGCTTGAGCTGGGCCACACGGGGACTTCTCCTTCATTGCTCCTTCTGGTATAACCTCCCATCACATTACGAATGAATTTTCATCAGGAACCCAGGGGTTTTGAAGTGACTTGCGGATGTTCTGGAGCCTTCCCTTCAGAGTTGGCTGGGCTGGGCCCCTTTCCACAGAGCACTCTGGGAAGATCCTTCCCCGAGTCGAGGAGCAGATGTTGATTTGCATATATGCATGTTTCTGGCCTCTGATGAGATTAGGAGGTGCATTTTTAATCAAAGCCTCCAGCGAGGCTGGGCCCTAGGAGGCAGGCTGGTGGGGGCGGGGAGGAAATGTCACAGCAAAGAGGGTGTGGGACTGGGAGAAAGAGATTCTCAGAGCTAAGCCTTGTTTGTAAAGTTGGAGCAGGGCTGGGGGGGCTCTGTGGCTGGCGACCAGAGCTGATAAATGGGGGTGAACTTGGAAGTGAGGAGAAATGCACTATCAATCTACAAATACTTGGGCAAGTCCTGGCTTCTCCCTGAGGCTCTGTTGCCCCTAATGTAATGGACGGTTGGGGTGATGCCGTTGGACCCACTAACCTTCCCAGGTTATTCTGAGATGGAAAAAAGGTATCATGGACTCAGAAGTTTTGCACCTACTTTGCCCTAAATAGGCACGTGGGAGGGATTACCTCCTGGCAGGCTTCTGAACACCCTGGGCTCCCCGTCCTGCAGAAGGGGCTGCAGATCCAAGTCCAAGGGGTTGAGAGTCTGTCCTAGAGGAAGTGCCCTTTTCCCATCGAGATGCCCCGCTTGGAGGCAGATGTCAATGGAAACTCTTCCGCAGCCCTTCTGGTGAATAGGACACCTTGCTTTTGGGGGAAAAGGCTGTTTAGCCTGTTTAGCAATGACTCCAGAGTGAGATCCATGCTTCTTGAGGTCTCTGATTCCCAAAGCGGAGTACCCTTAGTCTTTCAAAAGGACGAGCTCTGTCTCCATGGATTCCTTGAATACGTTGTGCTTTGCCCCATCAGAGGCCGCTGCCTCAGGGCCTTTGCACAGGCAGTTCCCTCGGTCTGAAATGCTCTTCCCTCAAAGTTCGCGCCCACTTGTACTCCTGTCTCTGCTGAAATGTTACCTCCTTGAATAACCTTCCCTAGCCATCTTGGCTTCAATAGCTCTTCTTCATCAGGCTCACTGTTTTCCCTCTGCCCTAGGGCTTCTCAATCTTGGCCTGATTGACCTTTGGGGCCAGATCATTCTTTGTCAGGGAGGGGCTGTGCTATGCCTTGTGAGATGTTTAGCAGCGTATCTGGCCCCAACATGCTGGATGCCAGCAGCACCCACCCTCCAAAGGCTATGGTGATTAAAAGTGTCCCCAGATATTGTCAAAGTGACCTGGGGGTGAAGTCTTTCCAGTGGAGAACTGCCAGTCCAACCTATTTTATTTTTCTGTTTGGGACTCGGCACTACCTGAAGTACATTTTTACATGTTTTCCCAATCATTTGTTTATCCTCCATTTTCCTTGTGGCACTGGCCTTGCTCGCCAGGATGCTCCCAGGCCCAGAGAAGCCCCTGACACCTCAAGGAGCCCAAGGAGTGTTCATCGAATAGGGAAGCAAGTAAGAAAAGCAGCTTCAGCAAGCGTATGTCCTGTGGTTCCTTCAATGTCTGTGTGCACAAAACATGCAGCAAGATGCAGAGAAATGTGGTCTCATGGCAGCTGGCACAGCAAGCCGTACAGAGGCAGACCAGCCTCCACCTGGGCCAGCCTGCTCTGCACAGGCCCACTTAGAGCAGGGTGTCCCGGTGTCCTCGCGAGGCCAGGTCCCTCTCGGGCTTCTCGATGGGGTGGAAATTGCTCTGCACAAGACAGGGATGCAGAACCCTCTGCTGGCTCCCAGTGCATTCGGCATTAGCACTAATGTGTGCACTGTGGAGCATAGGGACGCTGCAGAACCCACATCCCATTACTGTCTGGCCCTTGTCTCCTTTATCCCCCCCTTATAAACTTGGACCCTGCCACACTGGCCTGCCTGATAGTCCTTGAACATTCTAAACATATCCCGCCTCGGGGCCTTTGCACTTGCTGTCGCTGCTCCCCAGAACACTCTTAACCTCTTCCATGGGTTATTTTTATGGCTTGCACCCTCCCCAACTTGTCTAGGTGTCCACTCAAAAGTCACCTCTTCAGGGAGGCCTTTTAGGCCACATCGTTTTTATTTAATGTTTACATTTTCATGAGAGTGTCATCTCCTGTAGGGCAGGGGTGCTGACCATTTCATCCTCAGCTGCATCCCTGGCACCCAGATTATTGCTTGGCATTCTCCTGGTGGCGTATGCGTGCACATGAGTGCATGTATGTGACTTACTGAGCACTGTAATGCCAGGGTGGATGATAAAGGCTGGCACGCCGTGGGTGTTCAGGCTGGTTCCCCAAGGCAGGTCCTGAGACAAGGAGTCAGGTGGCAGTGATGCGTTAGGAAGCATTTGTGGGAAAAACCCATGGGAGTGGGGAAGTGGGACAGGGGAGGGCAGGAGGTAAGAGGGTGCAGATCAAGCGAAGTCCTACAGACGGCGCCTTGAGCGGGAGGTTGCAGAGGTCAAATGCCTGAGCTGTCCTGCTCAGAGGCAGGGGAGGTGAAGTGTTTATACCCCACACCCATCCAGACGCTCTAGGAGTATGTACATCCTCAGGCCCTTCTGCTCTCTGTGCATGCAGGCAAAGCATGTTCCAGCAACTCCAGGGCAGCTGCTGACAAACGACTGAGGTGCTGGCCATGGGGAGAGACAGCACGCCTGGAACTGAGCCCCCTGTGCAACAAGTCAGGCAGGGTCATGGGGTTTGCAGGTGAACTCTGACAGTGTCGGCTACAGGAGGCATGCTCCGTGTTTGTTGAATAACTACTCCAGCCTAGCTCAATTGCAGCTGTAATATTCTTGTAGCTAAAGAAGTGACTTTATGTGACCACGTTACCATCCCCTGTGACTCATGATTCCCCCTAAAATGAGGACGTGAGGACCTGCCTGCAGAGTGTGGCATGGGCTAAATGATGGGCATGGGTCTTGCACCCCAATCCCTATTCCCCCCAAGGCTCAGGCAGAGCTGCTCCAGCTCGAGGCTGATTTTCCTGCCTTGCATCTGGAGGTTGAGCCCATGGGGACCCTGTTCTTGGCTCCTTCCTGTGCTGCAGCTCAAGTGAATTTTGGATTTGTCCTCTCGCACATCCGCCCCTTTGCAGAGGCCATGCCCTGCTTACCATTCTCGGCCTGGAAGTACATGGTGCTCTTCCCGTCCTTCCTTCCTTCCTTCCTTCCTCCCTCCCTCCCTCCTTTCCTCTCAGATTTTGCTCCTGAAGGGACTGAAATCTCCTCACCCCAGCCTTTATTACACAGGGCTTCTCTTGCTGGTCTCCCCACTTGGGCAGCCACTGTGGCCCTGCTGTTCCTCTGCGTGTCTGGTCTCCTGGTGCCTGCTGGGTGCCCGGTTTCTAGGACGTGCGAGGCCCACGCTTAATAAATGAGCCTGTCCGCCAACCACCCAAAAGGCAAGAGGAAGGAGCAACTTAAACCAGAAGGGGCTTCTCCGAGGCCTCTTCTCCCGCCGTGTGGATCTGGGATGGGACATCCAAAGGCTGCTCTTGCCTTTGAGGGTGCCATTGGGGACCCTCCTTTTGTTCCCTGCCCCCCTTCGCCAGTGCCCCTGCCTGCCGGGGATCAGGCCTGGCGTTCCCCCAGTCCCTACAGCCTCAGCAATTTCTCCCCCACTTCATTTCCTGCCCCAGAAACTTCTGGAGCCAGATCAGACTCCAGTGCCCCAAGAGTTAACCACCGCAACCTCAGCTCAAACTGTTCCCTGTCAAATGGATTTCTTGGGCCAGCCAGAGTGCCGGGAGTTCAGGCCGAGCTGGGTCGAGGGGAGGTGTATGTTTCTGCTGACTAGCAGCTCCCAGTCGAGGATCTTTCCCAGGACAAATCTCCAGCCCCGTTTTCCCTGGCTCTCGCTCCAGTATAAAAACAACTTTATCTCTAAAGAGCAAATAACACCCAGCGCTCATAACAGATGCCAAGAACTGTTTCTGTTTTGATTTTTGAAAATAAAAATTCAACTGTGTTCAATAAAATTCAGAAGCCGCTTCCCTCTGTGGAAATTAAAGGCCTCCAAGACGCCTGAGAAGCCACCGACCTTCCTAATTAAAGCCGCAGCAACGGCGGGGATCCGCTTCCTACAACCAGCCCGCTCTTGCTGCGCCGAGAACAAAGCCAGCCCCCATCAATATTTCATTCTCTCTTTTCTTCCACGATAACAATGCTGTGTGTTCTGAGTGCGCCCCCCAAAAAGACATGCAGAGCTATGTTAATGAGGGTTTAAATAATTGACATCTCAGCTCTTGCTGTGTTTCCGGAAGTGTGCCGTGTGGGTTGTTGGCTCAGCTCATAATTGCATCTGTTCCTTGTCACAGCCTCCGTCTGTCTGTCTATCCGTCTATCCAGGTTGGCAGGTCTGGGCGTAGGGAAAGACAAGTCCCAGGTCCCAGAAATTGCTTTCATCCTGAGGTTTTAGGGGGCTGTTTTGGCTTTGTGTTGCAGACCGCAGTGTGGTAAGATGTGGTGACTTGGGGCCTACTCAGAGGAGGTGAGCCCTGCACTTTGTCCCGCACCCCCGCCCCGGACTCTGAGCTGGTTCTGGGCAGCGCTATGGATAGCTGACCTGCAGGAAAGGCATAGCGCATAGTCTTTCTTTTTTGTTTGTTTGTTTTTAAAGATTTTATTTATTTATTATTAGAGAGAGGGGAAGGGAAGGAGACAGAGAGGGAGAGAAACAGCAATGTATGGTTGTTCCTCACATGGCCCTCACTGGGGACCTGGCCTGCAACCCAGGCATGTGTCCTGACTGGGAATCGAACCAGGACCCTTTGGTTCCCAGCCCGTGCTCAATCCACTGAGCTACAACAGCCAGGGCAAGCGCATAGTCTTTCAATGGGAAGAAGGAAGGAAGGAAGGAAGGAGAGAGAAAGAGAAAGAAAGAAAGAAAGAAAGAAAGAAAGAAAGAAAGAAAGAAAGAAAGAAAGAAAGAAAGAAAGAAAGAAAGAAGGAAGGAAGGAAGGAAGGAAGGAAAGAAAGAAAGAAAGAAAGAAAGAAAGAAAGAAAGAAAGAAAGAAAAGAAAAGAAAGAAAGGAGAGGAAGGAAGGAGAGGAATGGAGGGAGGGAGCGGGGATGGGTGGGTGGACAGATGCATGGAGTTCATAGGTGGTTGGGTTTGTCTGGTGCGCCCGCCCTGATGTATCCCCTCCTACATGGGAGTTAAAAACAGGACAGGTGAGGCCCTATGTGCAGACAGTACCTCAGTGCCTTGTTCTCTACACAACAACAAGAGGAGCTGGGGTGTGGTGGTTACAAGCATGAACTCTGGCTGGACCATTTAGGTTCAAATCCCAGCTCTGCCACTTACCAGCTGTATAACCTTGGACAACGCACTTGGCCTCTGTTTCCCACTTTCCTCATCTGGAAAGCAAGGCTGATAATAGTACCTACTTCAAAGGGCTGGGATGAGTATTAGATGTATTTACATCCCCTATAAGCCACTATCACTAGTTTTGTTCATTGTATGGAATTGAACTTCAGGCAGTACAGCGAAGAGGGTGGGAAAGGGACCTGTGGGGGGACTTCCAGGGGTTTCGGTGCATAAAGGCATAAAAGCAGCCGAGGCTCAGCGCTGTGGAGCCCCTAGTCGCTGTACTAAAGATGCAGTTAGCAAACCTCTTTTGGCTGCTGGGAGAATTTGCGGTGGCCCACAGAGGGGATGGCTGTTCTTTATGGGGCTCTGCGCCCATTCTGTCTTCCTGAGAATTCCTTTCTCGTTTTCTCTCAAAGAAACACCACACCCTATTTCATCTCCCTGTGGTCCTTGTTAGATTAGCACCTGTCTCCATCAAGGTCACATGATCCCTAATGGGACTAAAGGGGAACATACTCTCTGTGTTCACTGGTGTTCTGAAACTCTCAAGGATGAGAATGACAGTCACCTTGTCACCCACGGTGAGGGCCTGTCGGGGGGGCGGGGGGCGGCCAGCACAGAGTAAAGCAGGGCTGACAGATGGGATGAGACTCCCATCTTAAACGTGGTCCACAGCCCCAAAGCTGTGCAGCTTTGGGCCAGGCACTTAACCACTCTGTGCCTTAGTTTCTCCCTCTGTAAGATGAGAACCTGATAGCACTTATCTGTTTGGACTGTAGGGAAGATTAAATGAGATTGTATGGGTAAAGCACCTTAGAAAAGTCCTGGTTCGTGGTAATTGTTATGTAGATTTTCCTATTATTGCTAATACTTTCTCTCCCTCCCCCACACCTGTCCTTCCCTCAGCCTTCTGTCTCAGCCAAGGGCACCACCATCGTCCCTGGAAACTGAGACTCCCCCCAACCCCGGAATCCTGCTCTGTGTCATCATCGGGTGCTGTGCGTCTCCCCGGCTCAATACTTCTCAAGCATGCCCACTTCTCACCTGCCCACTGCCACCTTGCGGGCCCTCGCCTCCTCTCTCTGCTGCACCCACAGTCTCCTAACTGGCCTCCCAGCCGCCTGTGTTGTCCCCTTCAATCTGCCCTCCACCCAGAAGCCAGAGCGGTCTTCGGAAGACTGCTCTTAGCCTGTCCTTGCCCCCAGAAGAAAGTCTCGGGCCTGAGTGTGACCTCCAGAGCCCTTCACCACCAGACCTTGCTGACATCTTCTCCTCACCTCCCACTCTACCTGGAACTAGACCAACAGCTCAGTGCACCTGGAACACGCTTCTTCCTCCTCCTCCTCCTCCTCAGCCACCTCCTCCTCCTTTCTCTCCTGCTCCTCCTCCCCTCCCCACCCCCTTCTCCCTCTAGAGCCTCCCTGACTCCTCCTGTCTCCTGTTCATCTGCCACAGTCTCCTGGCTCATCCCTGTCCTCAGTCCCAGGCCACTAGATTGGAGTTGTCTGTCTCCCCCACTGGACTTTGAGAAACACAAGAGTGATGTATGAGTTTTCTATTGCTGTCTTCAAAATGACCACAGCTGCTGCTTAAATCAATGCACTTATCACCTCGGTACCCCTGGCTCCGGAGGCTGGGCACGCCTCGCTGGGTCTTCTGCTCAGGGTCTCAAGTCTCCATTCAAGGTGTTGGGCCGTTTCCATGGTGCTGCGGTTGTTCACACAACCCAGTTTCTTGAAGCTGTTGGCCGGACGTCCTTGTTTTCTTGCTGGCTGTCAACTGGGTGAGGGAGAGATGGGGGGATGTTCTCAGTTTCTAGTCACACGAGCTTTTGCAAACCCTCTCACACGTGGCAGCTTGCTTCTTCAAAGCCAGGGGAGAAATTCTCTCTCTTCAAGAAGGGCCCAGTTGGTCTTTGAGAGGCTTCTTACCTGGCGAGCCCACCTAGGGTAATCTCCCCTTTGATGAACTCAAAAGTAACTCAAAATCCCCTGATTTGAGACCTCAATGACATCTGCAAAGTCCCTTCGCCTTTGCTACCTATGTAACCAAATCACAGAGTGAGATCCCATTATATTCCCAAGACCTGCCCATGCATCGTACATATAGCACTGTTCCCAGCAGCTGGGTGGGGGGTGGGGCGGGGGGTGGGCTTGGGGGCTGTCTTAGAATTCCGCTTCCTGCAGGAGGGATTTGTCTGCCTTACCAATGCTGTGCTTCCAGCCCCTGGTGCACGGCAGGTCCTCACAACCTTTTTATTGAATATGTGAAGGAATGAATGAATGATTGAAATGGCTGCATAGCTTCTACCTTCCTACTTGGCAGGGAAGGGAGGAATAGAGTTACAGGTAATCTGGAAGGTGACCCTGATTCACCATCTAATCAACTCCTTTGAAGGCACCTTCAGTTGCCACCTTTCCCGGCACAGCCTGGACACGCGGGGAGCACAGTCAATGTTACTCCTCAGGGGCCGTTTGATGCGATGAGCTGGGTGGATGTTCTTTGAGTGTCGGACCCTGTGGAGCAGAAGCTCAGATTCCCCAGCGTCCCCCTGGCCACCCCAAAGTGAGAAGTCACCTCCTCTTTGCAAGGAGCCAGCTAGCTGTCTCTTTACACCTCCATGTTGGCACACCCTGTGTCCGGCTGGAGCCAGTGCGGGCTCCCAGGGGACACCCTGACTTTGGGCAGGAATCAGAGATAGACACTGAGTGCAGCGAGCTGCGAAGAGTCACTCTCTGGGAGGCCCATGGCATCCTTTATTTATTCGCATTGAAATATTTATCGGGATGTGATGCATCTATAATAGATACGTCAGTCACTCGGGCAGGCCTGCGAGGGGAGAAATCTGGGTGGCCTCTCCCCCAGGCATCACTATATTCACTCAGTGAATACCTAACTGGGAACATTTTCTGGTGACTCACTGCCGACCAGACACTGTACTGCGGAATGAGATTTGGTCCCTGCCCTTCGGGAGCAGAGGAAGATGAAGAGGGGTTGGGGTGAAACTAGGGTTTATCGAGTGCCTACTGTGTGCTAAGCATTTTACACATATCATCTCACTTAATTCTCACAACAGCCCCCTGATGTCTGTGGTATAATCATTGTCTCCCATACAGATGAAGAAGGTGAGGCTCAGAGACGTTAAGTAACTTGCCAAAGGTCACACAGTCTCTTAATCTAAAGTCAAAGGCTTTTTACCATGCCATGTTTCCTGAGACCTGAATTGAAACTCTTTATCAATCTCAACAACTGAAGTAAGCTTGGGTATTTAAGGATAGGCAGCAGACTTGGGGTGGAGTATGGGGGTGGGGGATGCGGCTAACCCCAGAAGAGAGGCTGATGATGGGAAAATCAGTGTGGTCCCCAGTTTCTGTTCCCTCACTTTGTGCCAGGCCCTGGTCAAAGCCTGGTAGCCCATTTCACTCCCCAGCAATCCTCCAGGGTAGCTATTATAACCTTCATTTTATGGGTGTGAAAATAGGGGCTCAGATGGGGAAGCAGCTTGCCCGAGCTCACCAAGTACAAAGTGACTGAGCTGGGATTTGAACCCCGGCTCTAGTTCCCGGGCATCTCAGAAGAGATTTGCAGGGACAGCAACACTCATGGGCCCTGACTCAGGCCTGGCGGCTGTTCAGGGGCCTTCTCTGCATTGCCACGTCAGTCCTCACCGGCACCCTGTGAGTCATGCACTGTCAGCAGCCTCATTTTCTACAGGGGAAACGAACCATAGAGAGGTCAAGTCCATAGCATGTCTGGGGAAGGACAGAGCTGGGATTGCACGTCCAGACAGCTTGAGGCCCACAGACAATCTGTTTAATCCAATCTGTTTGTGACTCATTGCCTTTCTGCTAAGTGCCTGCGGCTGGTCATTGGCCTGTGGACTGGGCAAACACCCCTAGGGAGGAGACGGGGCTTCCCCATAGGCCAAGGCCGCATCTGCATCCCTTCCTGGGATCTAGCGGTCTTCACCCTGCCTGCTGTCTTGTATCCCATTGTTTCTGCTAAGCTCTTGACTTCCCTTGGGAAGCCTCTCCTGCAGGACTCTGGGGTCTCAAGGGTCCAAGAGAGATCCTTCCAGGCTCCTGCTCCCCCTCCAATGCCAAACCTCTGACCCTTGGCACTGCTTCCCTGTCCAGAGACAGGGGTCTGGATAGAATGTGTCACTCAGGGGCAAACAAACACAGTCACAGCTTTGAAAAGCCTAGAGGAGAAATACCTGATGCCTGACCTCTTTGGGGAGGATCCCAGCTTCAGAAGGAAAGAGATATGTGTGTTTATATGTGCATTTTTAGTGAAGAAAAAGCATCAAAGTAATAAATGCAAGCGATTTTTAAAGTCAGATGATCCTATAAGGTTTGATGAAGAATAGGAGTGTTCTGCTTTGGCCTCCTCCCCCCACATGCCATTCCCACTCCCCCAAAGCATCCACTTTCAACCCTTAAAACTCTCTTCCACGATTTATTGCATTTCTACATAATATTCGGCTATTTTTTAAGTAGTAGCAGTAGTAAGATACAACTGACATGCCATAAGCTGTACCTATTTGAAGTACAATATTTGACAAATTTTGGCATGTGTCTGCACCCAGGAATCCATCATCCCAGTCAAGATCACAAGCATACTCATGGCCCCGGAATTTCCTGCTGCTCCCTTGCAATCTCTTCTTCTTGTCTCCCTGCCCCCCGCCCCGGACTCCCTGTTTCATCCACCCAAGCAGTCCATGATCTTTTTATCACTGCCAACGTGCTTGCATTTTCTAAAATTTTATATAATTATGATCCTTCCATGTGTACTCTTTTTTTTTTGTTTGGCTTCTTTCATTTAGCATAATTAGCTTGCGGTCTGTCCATGTTGTTGTGTTTATAAGCAATTAACAAGTTTCATTGCTGCACAGTGTACCACTGAGTAGCTCCACACCGGTCTGTTCATCCATTTGACGGTCGCGGAGACCGTCCCCGCTTTTCAGCTAGTACGAAGAAAGCCGCTCTGCGCATGCGTCTACAAGTCTCTGTATGAACATGGGTTTTTATTTCTCTTGGGTAAGTACTCAGAAGCGGAACAGTTCAATTATATGATATGTGCAGGTAAAACTTTTGAAGGAAGCTTCCGAAGTGTTTTCCAAGAGGTCGAACCGAGTTGCTCCACACCCTCATCGGTGTGCTCCGTCTTTCTGCGTGAAGCCCGTCTGGCAGGTGCGTTGCGGTGTCTCATTGCACTTACCTAGTGACTGATGATGGTTAGCATGTTTTCGGGTTCTCATTTGCCGCCTGTGTAATCTTTTGGGGTGAAGTGTCTATTTAAATCTTTGGCTTTTTTAAAAAAAATTGGAATGTTCTCTTTCTTATTAAGTTTTGTATGTTCTTTATATATTCTCGGTGCAAGTTCTTTATCAGAGACACAATTTGCAAGTATTTTCTCACCATCTGTGGCTTGTCACTTCATCCTCCAAACAGTGCCTTTCAAAAAGCGTAAGTTCTTCATTTTCATTGTGCTCAGTTTGGTCACCCTTTCTCTTTTGTGAAGCATGTTTTTGGTCTTTTCTAAGAAATCTATGACCTCATTCAAGGTCACCAAGATTTTTGTCTGGTTTTTTTTCCCCTAGAATTCCATAGTTTTAGGTTTTACATTTTCAGTCGATGATCCATTTTGAGGTCTAGGACTAATTTTTGCATGTGGGGAGAAGTACAGATGGGGGCCCATTTGTTTGCCTCTGGAGACCCAGTTATTCTCCATCATTTGTTGGAAAGAGTTTCTTCATTGAATCCTCTTGGCACTTTTATTGAAAATTGATTGTCCATATATGAGTAGGTCTATTTATACACTCTCTGTTCTGTTTCACTAATATATTGGTCTCTCTTAAAACCAAAACCACACTGTATTGATTTTTGTATGTCAGGTAATGTTAGTCTTTCAACTTCGATCTTTATTTGCAAAAGTGTTTTGACTATTCCAGGTCCGTCACATTTCTATGTGAATTTGGGAATCAGCTCGTCATTTTTCACTGAAATTGCTTTCTGATTGGGATTGTACTGAATTTAGAGACCAATTGGGGGATAATGGAGATTGTAACAATATTATACCTTCTGATTCATAAATATGATACATTTCTCCATTTATTTGAGTCTTATTTAATACCTTTCATTAATGTTTTGTAATTTTCAGTACACAGATCTTGTACATCTTTTGTCAAATTTATCTTTAAAGTATTTCATTTTTTCTAATGCACAGTACAGTTTATTCCAATTTTCAGTTATTCAGTGATAATATGTAGAAATACAGTTGATTTTGGTGTGTTCATCATGAATGCTGCAACTCATTATATTCACTTACTAATTCCGGTAGCATTTTTGTAGATGCCAATAGATTTTCTACATAGATGACCACATCACCTGTGAATAAAGGCATTTTTATTTGTTACTCTCCAATATAAATGTTTTTTGGTTGTTTTTCTTGCCTTATAACACTGGCCAAACCCTCTAAAATAATATTTAACAGAAATGGAGAGAGTGGACATACCTGCTTTGTTCTTGAACTTAGAGGGAAAACAATCTGTTTCACCATAAAATATAACATGAGCTGTGAGTTTTCATACACACCCTTATCCAGTTGAGGAAGTTTCATTTTATTCGGTTTGTTGCGGTTTTTTAAAATTAGGAATTAATATCGGATTTGGTTGAAAATTTTGCATGTATCTATTGAAATATTCATATGGTTTTTCTTTGTCAATTTGGAAATATAGTGAATTGCATGAATTGATTCTTAAATCTTAAATCAACCTTGCATTTCTGGGATAAATCCTACTCAGTCAGAATGTAGTATCTTATTTATTCATTGTTGGATTCAAATTGCTAAAATGTTGTTACGAGTTTTTGCTTCTATGTTCATGAGGGATATTTGTCTGTAGTTTAATACAGACCAAACTGTGGTATCAGAGTGGTGCTGGCCTATGAGACTTGGGAAATATTTCCTCTTCTTTAATTTTCTGGAATAGTCCTTGTAGAATTGATATGATTTCTTTATTAAATATTTAGTAGCATTAATCAGTGAAGTCTCCCTGGTCTGGAGTTTTCTTTATGAGGAGGATGTTTTTTTTACTGTGACTTGATTTCTTAGTAAGTGGCAATTCAGAATATCGATGTGGTTTTTGCATGACTTTTGGTGGTGGTATGTTTTTTAACAGTTTGTTGATTTCATAAAAGCTATTGAGTTTATTGGCATAAAGCTGTCATAATATAGATTATTATCTTGTAAATATCTGTAGAATCTGTAGCGATGTCACTTCTCTCAGTGCTGGTAGTGGCAATTTGTCTCTTCTTTTCTTTTCCAGATTAACCTGGCTAAAAGTTTACCAATTTTATTGATTCTATAATACCAGCTTTTGGTATTAATGATTTTCTCTATTGTTTCCCTGTTTTTTCTTCACTGATTTCCACTTTGATCTTTATAGTTCAAATTTTCCTGTTCACATTGTGTTTGTTTCTTAAAAATTTTTTTTTTTAGTTTCTTAAGATGGACGTGGATGTCATTGATTTGAGACCTTTGTTCTTCTGTAATATACACATCAGTGCCCTCAGTCTCCCTTTCTACTCTTCTAAATGCATCTTGCACATTTTAATATTTTGTCTTTTTTATATTTATTCCAAAAAATCTAATTTGCCTTTGAGTTTTGTTTTCTTTGACCCCTGATTTATTTAGAATTGTGTCATATGGTTTCCAAATATTTGGAAATTTTCCAGATTTTCTTCTGTAATTGAGTTCTAAATTTTATGTGGTCAGTGAACATTGAATCTTTTCAAATTTATTGAGACTTGTTTTATGACCCAGAATACGGGCCATCCTGGTGAATATTCTGTGTGCACTTGTGAAGAATGTCTATGCGGCTGCATTGGGTAGAACGCTCTATAAATGTCAATCAGGGCAAGTTGATTGATACAGCTGTGTAAGTCTTATATAGCCTTACTGATTTCCTGTCTACTTCTTCTCTCAATTATTGAGAGGACGGCATTGAAATTTCCAGCTGTAATTGTGGATTTATCTATTTCTCCTTCCAGTTCCATCAGGTGATGCATCATATATTTTGAAGCTCTATTATTAAGTGCATAAATGTTTAGGGTTCCTATAGCCTCTTGATGAATGGGCCCTGTTATCCCTAAAAAATGAACTTCTTGGTCTCCAGCCTGCCACAGCAGTGTCTGGTCTAGAGCTAATCATCCCCGGCTATGAGGCAAGACCTTTCTGAGGATTCTACCCCACATTCCATGGGCTACAAGGGGTCTCCATTCAGCCGGGTGGAAATGGGCATCCTCGCTGGCCCTGTGTGAGCTCCAAATGCTATTCTCTTTAATCCTTCTCGGTGGTTCTTTGCCCACCTTGGAAGCTTCCTCACCTGCGTGGGCAGATCATCAGCCTTGTACTGAATATTCCAGAGGACCTTCTGCAGATCCGGGTGTAGCTCCCTCCTCTCCCACACTCTTTCCCGAGCACCATGGCTCCCGACTTCCCCCAGGCTCTTTGCTCCATCTCCTAAACACAGGGACTTTGCGGGGTCCCACCTGGGTCTCCTCCACCTGTGCCACGGCCCAGAAACTCTCTCAGAGCAGTAAGCTCGGGTTACTGGGGGCCTCTGTCTCTCCTCACCTTGTGGGCAATGTCTCAAATACCATTGCTTCCTACATTGTGCCCAGTTCAGTTATTGTTTCAGGTGGAGCATAACTCCAGTTCTTGCAACTCTATTTTGGCTGGAAATGGAAGTCTTTAGCTATTTTATAAGTTGTTCATTTTTAGGTATTTGTGTTGACCTGTGGCTATGAAAGCTAAGGGCTTAGAGTTCTAACAGAAGACCCTCCACCCTTCTATCCCCACACCATTTTTCTTGCCCCATCCTCCCAATAGAGATTTGATTAAAATAGCATTAAACATTCTCACTATTATGACTTTGGACATATTACTCACAGCTGAGTCCTATGGTATACGGGGACTGATGTCTTTTCTTTTATATCTTTTAGTTGTCTGTAGAGTTAATATTTGCCTTTGAAAAGGCCTGCTTTCTTGTGTAATGGTTTATCCTTTTAATTTAAGACTTTCATACTCAAACAATGTGAAAGTCAGCCCCTGCCTCAGTTCCACCAAGGTCCAGGCAGTTTTTCACATGTAAAGGAAGTAGACATGGTCATCGAGGGCCATCGAGAGATCTAATGATGAGAACCCCAGGGAACAGGTTTCAGACCAAAGATGGTAGTGGAGCGAAGAAAGGCAAAGCCTCTGTAGGTAATGAGCTCCCCATCCCTGGATTTGTGAACAGAGACTGGACCAGCTTTAGGCAAAGTTCTGCATTCCTCCATTACCATCATCACCTGCATTGTCATTGGCTACTTCCCTCACTGGCTCCCTGGCTGGACTGGGAGACACCCTAAGTGTGTAACCCAGTGGTTCTCAGCCAAGGTGACTTTTCTCCTGGGTGCTGTTTGACAATGACAGGTATTCTTTGCTGTCACAGCTCAGGGTGGGGGTAGCAGAGGTGCTACTGGCATCTAGTGGATCGAGGCCAGGGATGCTGCTAAACACCCTATAGTAAAGAATGATCCAGTTCAAAGCATTCATGGTGCCGAGACTGAGAAGCCTGGAATAGCCTAACACCTTGACCCAGGATGCAGCCCACAGGAGGCGGCCAGTACATGTAGCAGAAGGAACTACAATGCAGGGATCTGCTTGCCCAACTGTCCCCCATGCCTACCCAGGGCCCCCTGGGGGAGAGTTGCCCACCATGGCTTAGGGGAGGGTCCCCCAACCCAAAGCACACAAAGTGGGTGAACTCCTGGTCTCACCAGGTGCCCCTCTCTCTGGTTTGGTGATCTATCCCTACCATACAGGCACTGGGCTGGACCCCAACCAACGCCTGCTTGGTTCTCTGCACTGGCTGTTCCATGGTCAGCTGAATGAACCAAGATCCCAGAGGTCAGATCTCCAGGGTTGCCTGCCACCTCTGTGTGCTGGGCCCAGGGCGCACCCTCTGCCAAGTTGCAAGAGGTGAAGCGCTCATTGAAGGACATGTTACTTCTGCTCTAGTCCCCTGTGGGTGCACCGGGTGGGTCATCCAGGGCCTCCCCTCCCAGGACCACAGGCATGTTTAGACTATAGTCCCTTGACTCACGGTGGAATTTCAGACCTGGTAGCAAGGCAAAGGGAACAAGGTTTTCTCTGGGGTGGCTCCCCTGACCTTGGGAAGTGGATATTTACAACCTGGGATGCTGCGGTCCCTCCCCATCCACACCAACATTTGGCCCTGACATTTCTCAATCCTGATGTAGAGTGGTTTAGGAGAAGGCACACAAGTTGTGGCGAGTGGGCTTGGGTTCAAATCCCAGCACCTTCTATTGCTAAGCTCTGTGACTTATTTTTTATGAGTTAGGTCTCACTTTTTTTTCTGCAATTGCTCTGAGGGTGAAAAAAATCAGGAAGTCCCCGCAGGCGCCTGGCACACAGTAGGCTCCCCTAAGCCTTCCTCCCTTCTCTGGCTGTCTTCTTACCTGGCCGGAGACCCTGTCTTCACTGCAGCAGGAGGGACAGTAGCCAGACATGCCAGCCCGTTCTCTACCCGGATCAGCCTCTCTGCGTTTGAAAACTTCCAAAGCAGGAAAACTTTTCTTCCCAGGCTGGCTCCGTCTTGCTCCCCGCCACCATGAAAGCCCCTTGCCTTCCCCCACGGGCCTGCGCTGTCTTAAGAGAAACCCCTCGTCTCCTCTGCCTGGCGAGCGAGCGAGCGGAGCAGCCTCGCCAGGAAAGGAGGAAGCCGAGGGGGGACGCACTAATGGGGGACGCTCGGCAGAGGGGGAGACACAATGGATAAAAGAAGAGAGCGCATCCAAACACGGGTTCTTGTTCTCGAGAAGCAGGGCCAAGTCTGACTTGATCGCAACAGCTTTGAGAGCAGCAGCGGTGGGATTTCATGGCAGAGGTTCCGCGAGAAAATCAATAAGCGCGGCCGCTGTTTGGAGAGGCAGCAAGAAAGGCCACTAACGAGGCCAGATTGTAACAGTTCTGCGAGCAGCCACAATGCTCACCTTACACGGCGCGGCCGCGCGGGTGTAAATAATAAATCACAGCGGCCGGCGGGCGGCGGCGCCGGACAGAACGCAGCGCGCGTTTGACTGCAAAGCAGACCCGGGGCCATGAATTATTCACCGCCGTGCCGAGATAAAACACGGCGGCGGGAGGAGGCGCAGCCCGGCAAACAGGTGCCCGGCGCGGAAATCTGCCTTTTGATTACGAGCCTGGGCTGGGGATGGGCTGGCCGGGCGGCAGTTCGGCGCAGCGGAGCTTGGGGCGCAGGAAAAGCTGGGATTAATCAGAGGTGGCCGCTGACGCCCCGCAAGAGCGATTTGCCAGACTCCAGGGCTGGGAGCAATTACAGGCGGGCCGCCAAAGCAGGCGGCTCGGACCTGAGAGGGCAGGCGCCTGTGTGCGTGCGCGCGCGCGCTCGTGCTTGCCTGACTGCACGCATGCTCTGCGTGGTTAAGCGTGCGTCGGTGAGTTCGTACGCGATACATTTGTGTGGTGTGTGTAGTTACACATACGTATGGGTTCCATGCGTGTTTACACATATTGCACTCGTGTGCGTATATACTGTAGTCTGTGTGTATGTGTGCACGTGTGATGTGGTGTGTACTTATGTGAATGCTTACAAGTATCTGCAGTGAGTGTGCACTCACATGCACGAGTGTGTGCATGTGTGGTGCATTTGCCCGTGCATGCCTGGTGCATGTGTGGGTACATGTGAAGTTACATGTTCACGCGGGCAGATATATATTGTGCATGTGTGTTGCATGTGGTGTGTGTGTGCTCATAAGCATATATGGGTCCCTCTGCGCAGAAAACATACACAGACAAGTATGTGTGTGTGTACAGGGCAGATATTTGTGTAGTGCGTGCATGTGTGCAGGGCAGGCATATGATTGCACAAATGTGGCACATATGTGCACATGTGAATGTGTGTGGCTATGCATGCACATGTGCATGCACAGTGCATTTATGTGTACATGGTGCATATGTGCGTTCCTCTACATTTCGTGACGCTTTAAAAGTTTTTGGTGTGCATACATTGTATATGTGTGCATTTGTGGATAGTTGTGCACACATACATAGTTGTGCACACATGCAGCACGTGTGCAAAGGTGCTCACATGTACTGTAAGTACTGATATGATACGGTCTTGCATGGCTGCTTGCTAGTCCCCGTGCATGTGCACATGGCGGTGCACATGCTCATGTGTGTTCATGCATGTGTGTGGTGTGCATGGGCACATGGATCTGAGCATCACATACATCTCATTGTAGCTTGGCCAGCTACATGTTTGGGCTAGCCACGTTCTCCCTTCGGTGCTCTTCTAAAAGCAAGCCCTGAATGTCGTGGCAGTCGCAAAAACAAAGCGTGGCGCGTTCAAGCTCCAAGCACTGAGTAGTGACGTGCATCTCACCGAAGGTTTCCTGGGAGGTCAAGAGGGGCTCCCCCCTGCGCAGCACTCCAGAAAGTCTTTGAAGGCCACTTCAAACACCTCTGTCAGTTCCACGGTGCTCCACGGAGCTGCCTCGTCTCTTCCTTCCCTCACTCTCCTCTCCTGCCAGCTCGCCCCCACATCTTCCTTGCGGCACCCCTTCACCTAGACACCACCCTCAAGCTCACCATCCCCTTCTGAAGCAGAGCTGACCCCTCTCTCTGGGTTTCTGCCACCTGTGGTTTCATCCATTCCATCAGCAAAATCAAGGCTTCTCCTCACGGTCCTGTCTTCAGAAGCTGCGAGTGGGAAGGTGAGAAAATGTACATAAAATGTAAAATGGTTCTTCGCAGTTGTGTGCTCACATCGGTTACAGATGCATGCCCACCTGCTCGTGCACGGTGGTGTGGGTGCAGAATCCCCTCCACCTGTGCAGGTGACAGAGCAGAGGAGGACCTGGAACAAGAGCATCCTGATGCCTTGGGACAGGGGAGCGAAGTTTGAGGACCATGTTAATCTTCTCAAACTCTGCTACTTTGCAACGAAGTTTGACAGAGTTTATAAGCTGTTCTTCATTTACTCGGCAAACGTTTACTGAGCGCCTGCTCTGAGCCCAGCACGGTGCTAGGCACTGGGAGATAAACACAAAACTGTCAGGCACGCTCTCAGGCTTGGGAAGTGCCAGAGAATAGCATAGGTGAGACCTGCACCAGCCACTTGCACACGCAGCAAGAAGTGGTTGGTGCCCTAAGACAAAGAAAGTGTCAGAAAATTCAGAGCAGGGAGAGAGAGAGACGTCTTATGGCTGGAGAACCCAGAGGTCTTCCTGGAAGAAGTGGCACTGAGGTTGGGGCACTCAGAAGAATGGGGAGGATTTGGCTTCACCAAGACGGAGACATGAACTCCTGTGGAGGAACAGGGAAAACAAAGGCCTGAGGCTGTGTCTCAGTTAGAGACAGAAACCACTCTCGGTGTTCAAACAAAGAGAATTTACTGATAACATAAAAAAATTCTTAGAGACTGGAAAGGTAAAAAGATGACTCCAAGTTTTCACAGACTTTGCAACTATAGGAAGTGACTCTCTACACTAGAGCTAGAAAAGCAGAGGGTGGAGGTTGGTACTACTAAAATTTAGAAGCCTAGAGGTGGACCCCCTCTAGGGAGTCTGGGACCGTCTGAGGAGGGGCCACTGGTTGGCTGGTGCTTGTATCCCTGGGCTTCAAGGAGGGGCTCCAAGGGTCGAGGACCCAGACTGCTGGCAAGGGGGCACTGTCACCTGGTGTCTCTGAGGGGCATAATAAAGCTGGTTCTACAAAAATGAGAAAAATGGCAGACCGAGCTGAGCCACTGCCTCGGGAGAGAAGTGCAGCTTCTGCGTGAAGGGGCGTCGCCGGGGTGAGGTCTGCATGGACCGCAGCAGACAGGAGGTGCACAGGAAGGAGCACGTCACTTTGTCCTCTCCCAGCTTGGCAGTGACCCTCTAGTGATCCTATTGGCAGAGGCTTGCATGCAGCCGGAAGTGTGGCTTGCATGGCCCTGCCCCTGCGTCACGAAGCTGATGGAAGGGCAGCTTTGGAGCTGGGAGACAACGACATCATCAACTGTCACGGCCTGCCCCTCCGCCCCTCGGCATCGGCAGGCATCTCTACATGGATTTGACACTTCATCCAACGACAAAGCAACCCTGTGTGTGGTTCTGCCCCTGTGTTTTATTTGTACAAATAGGAACACCTTCACCTTCTCCCGAAATGAGGAAATGCATGCTCAACCGGCATCGTATCCATTTCTGAGACGCAGTGACAGGGCAGGAAAAGAGGGGTCACTGTGCGAATAATGAGAAATCCAGACTGACCTTCCTGACTAGACTCCCACAGATAGGCCTGGGGGAGGGGTCAGCAGGTGGCTCAGAGAGGGAACAGAAAGCCAATGCCTCTGGCCTCTGCCCCCCTGAATCCTGCACGTGTTCTGGGCCCCATAGGTTTTAACAAGCCACTTCCCTACTCTGACCCTTGGTTTTGTCTTCTGTCAAAGGGACTCTCTACCTGCACTGAGGGCCCAGAGGAGTGTGTCAGGCTGTAAGAACAGACTGTGGGTGGCATGGTTCAAGGCCAAGCTTCCCATTCACCCCGCACCTTTGGTGGCTTGTGCGCTGACCCCTACAGCTCTAATTTAGAATGAGCTTAGCGAGTGTGGCCACGGGTCTCACCGTGTAGTATAGTGCAGGCCTGAGAGTCTGGGACCCTGAGCCAGGAGGGCCACCTCCAGAGCCAGTCCAGACCCACCCGGGCCTTGCAGGAGGACATCAGAGAGACCCAGTCTCTTCCTGGCTGGGTTGAGAAGGGGCTCCTGCTGTGTCCCAGAGCTGGGGCACCGATACAGGATAGGCCTGCAGAGAGCAGGACTGCTCTCCCTTCACCTCCCCCCTCGGCCCCTGCCTGTGCCCAGCTGCATTCCAGCGCTGCTCCTCAGGGTGCAGGGTCAGATCTGTGGCGCCCCCTGCACCCCCAGGATGATTGTTTTCTTGGAGCTACCTCAGGGGCCTGCCAGGCCCACCCGGGAAGATGAGGCTGAGGGAAGGGACATTACCTAATTCCTACAAAAGCACTGCCTGGACAGCTGCTGGAACTGGGTACCGAGGGGCCCAGAACAAAAGACCTCGCCAGAGTGATTCTGCATGAGACTCAGCTCCCAGGGATGCTCACCCACTAGAAGTTCTCTGAGCAGGAATGATTCTCAGCTCTCCTCATACCCAACACCCTGTCCGTCTCCTGGCCTGCAGCACCAGCGAGGCCTCAGAGACCCGGAAAGTAAGAGTGTGACTCTCAGGCCCAGGTCCCTGGACGCAGAGCTGAGACCAGACCCAGTGGGGAGTTCTGTCCAGTCCCTCGGCCCCCAGGCGACCTTGAGATTTACAAGGAAGAAAGGCCGTCCTATCTTCACGGGACGCTGGCGGGCCTAGCGTTCAAGCCCAGCCTCCTCTGAGTACCTTTGAGCAAATGGCCTAACTGCTCGGTGCCTCTGTTTCCCCTTCTGAGAAATGGGGATAATGAGAGCTCCTTCCAGAACCACCATGAGGACCAAACAAAGTGAGAACGAAAATAGTGCCACTCTGTGGGAACTGGTCCCAGTACGTCATGGGCACGGTCTCGTTCAACCCTCGGAGATACCCTTGGAGCAGAAACTCAATAGTCCCATTTCAGAGGCGAGAGAGCTGAGGCTCAGAGAGGTTCAGTGACTCACTCGAGGTCTCGGCTACTGCAGGGCTGGGATCCAAGCCCAAGCAGGCTCTCACTGCCGTGCCATACTGCCTCTCCCTGTGAGAGGACGTGGGAAGCGGCCGGCACCATGCCTGGCACGTGGAGCTATCGTTATTTTTCTTGCCTGACTCAGGGTCATCTCTGTAAGTCAGGATGTCCACTGTGGCTATGGGTCCCTGGCCAAGGCCTGGTCTCATTCTTCCCAAGTCCTCCAGGAGCTCCAGGCCCTGATGTCCCTGCTCTCAGACCCCGGGGCCCGGACCCATCCCTCCCTCCTGGCAGGCAGCTGTAGGTCTGCAGCTGACACGCACCTAATTAGCTTCCCCACCTGCTGGGCGCTGGCAAGCGCGTTATCAGTCTCTCTCTGTCTCAGGCAGTGATGGGCTCCCCATAAGCAGCTTTGGAGGGAGATGGTGGAGAGATCTGAGGAGCAGAAACACATTTTCTCCCTCTTGCTCACAGATAAAGCGGCAAGTGCCCAAGCAGGCTCCCTTCTGGAAGGAGGCCCCTGGACTCCACAGTGGGGCATAGACATGACTCATGTTCAGCCAGGCACTTCGGGCCTGTTGGGGAAAGCTCCTAATCCCCAGGCCTGTGGGTGCTGAGTGCCACCCTGATGCAAGGCGCTTCAGCTGGATGACAGGGCCCGGAAAGGCAGTGATGTACCGTGGCCCTGGCTGGGTACAAAAGGGCCCCCTGGTTGGAGGGTACACTGTGTGGCCCTGACCCTCGAGGTTGTTCCCCACTCAATCAGAGGGGCAGGTGTGCTCCATAACCCAGGCCCTCCCAGGCTGCCCTGAGCTGCAGGCAGGTGTGTTGCCTCATCACTTAGGAAGGGCTGCCAAAGCGCCATCACTTGCATCTGGCTTTGAATCTGGTTCCACCACTGCCAAGCTGAGGGTCGTCAGAAGGATCCACTACATTATTCTGCATGCAGTGTGTAGAGCAGGTGCAGAGTAAGTACTCAATGCCTGTGGGCTGCTGTTGTTATGTTGTGTCTTTTCCCAACGTACACTGCGTGATACAGGACCATTTACCGTGAAGGGTGTTGCTATGTGATATTTCCCTCAGCAGGTGGAGGGGTCTGTGGCAGCACCGTGTCTGGGCAGTGGCTGCCGTTGAACCATGGGAAGAGATCAAGGGACAGAATGTTTGTATTAGGGCCCATTGTTCCAAGGAGCATTCATCATGGCTGCTCAGAGCTTGTACCAGGGCGAATTTGGAAACTCTGAGCCGAGGAGAAACGAGTGAGGTGCTTGATTGATGTCTGCTGCAGCACGAGAGAGGCAGCAAAGGGTCTTTAGTGTGGCTTCCCCAAGCTGGAGCGTGAGACAAGTGGGGTGCCAGGGGCTTATCTGGGGAGTGATGCCAGGAAGCCCCCGAAGGAAGTGGGGCCTGAGACAGGGAAGGCAGAAATCCAATGAAGGGGGCAGTACTGAGCGGGCTCCTGCTGGGGCAATGGCCCTGTCCTTCCGGAACCTTCTGGAGACTGTAACACAGGCCTCAGAACCACCCTGCTCGGGGGCGGGGCAGCTGGAGGATTCAGCCACCAGCCCTCACGGCTCCTTCCTGGAGAGTTGCACCCCAGCAGGAACTCCTTGGCACTTGCCCCAGGTCTAGAATGCGGGCTGAGCACGCTCCCGCAGCCAGGAAACCACCCTGGAGTGGAAAGCCCAGTAAACGGGAAGATGGGCCCCAGAGGTCTGCCTGACCTTTGGGGGGCTGCGGACGGGGCTGGGTAGCCTGGTACCCACTGTTACCCATGGTGCTTCGTGTCTGTTTCCCCACGGTGTAAGGCCAGAGGAGCTGCCAGCCCCTCCCTGCCCCTTCCTTCCCGCTTCCCTTCTCTCCTCTTTCCCTCTCCATTTTGCTTTCTCCCTTCCTCTCCTCCTTCCTGCCTTCCTTCAGCAAACATCTTCGGTGCATCTTTGACTTGCCAGGCCTCACACTAGGAACCAGGAATAACAGAATAAATAACAGCTTTCCTCTGCCCTTAGCAGTTCATTCTGGTGGAAAAGGCACGGACCACCCCCCATCTCCCTGGAGGGGGAAGAAGACACCCAGAGCAGCTAATAAATGGTTTCAAGTGGTTCCTTTTCAGGCACTTTTATTTTTAAAAGCAGGGCCCAGGGGCTGAGCCAGGACTGGCAATTAGAGTCTGCATCTGTGTAGGGGGAAGGCAGGAGTGGGGAGGGATCTGGACACCCTGGAAAAAGTAAACTTATTAGGCAGATGAGGATCTTACAGAGTATGAAATTCAGAAAAAGCTCCCTCCACGGTATCGCTAATGATGGCCACTTTATTGATGTTTAATTCAAAAACAGCAGCTCATGCAAGCGCATTAGACTTCCTAATAATTTACTTAAACGGAATTTCATATGGAAAATTAATTTGCCCAGAATGAAAAAGTAAGACATCACTCCAGAAGTGAGAAGTCACCTTGAATGAGTCTGTCCTCACAAAGACGGCTCCCTGACCTCCCAGGTCGGAATGCTTCTTCCGGGAGACGGGCCAGGGGTACTGCTCTGCTGTATTTGGGGGGTCTTTGGGGTTTGCACTAGTTTGCTGTAGCCGTGTGGCAAATGACCACCATTAAGAAGTTTAAAACAACACAAACCACTTCTCTCATAGTTTCCGAGAGGGAGGAGGCTGGGCACAGATTAGCTCAGGTCTCGTAAGACAGCTAACAAGGTGTGGCTAAGCCTGGATCACATTTGATCCTCTGGGTCCCTTTGCAGTCTCCTTGAGGTTGTTGCCAGAACTCAGTGCCTTGCAGCTGTAGAGCTCAGGGCAGCTTTCCTTTTGGATCAAGGACAGCAGGGGAAATGTCTCGTGGACCTTCCTCTTCACCTGATTAGGTCAGGCCCACACAGGGTAACATACCTTTGGTTAACTGAAAGCACATTGATTAGAAACATCATCACAGGAGTGAAATCTCAGGTTTCCCCTCCCCCCTGGCACTCATTCTAGGGGTGGGGCCTGGACAGCAGGGTGTGTAACCCCAGGGGGCTGGAATCTTGGGGACCATCTCAGAATAGTGTCTCCCACAAAGGCAGAGGAGCTGGATCCAGCTGGACCTTCGCTGGCTCTGAGACTATGGACAAGCCACTCCATGCTGCTTGGCCTCTGTGTTGTCACCTGGGCTACAGGTTGGCAATGGCAGCCCTGCTCACCTGAAGAGGTGCAGCAGAGGCATCCTAAGTGATGAGCTGGGTAATAACTCCAGTCATCAAAAATGACAGGGTAAAATCATTAGAAATGATACGTACTTATCTATCGCAAGGATCTTATCTTAAAGTTGATAGATGAATGAGCACATCCTGATTTTTTCATTCAGGACCAATGCAATATATATATATATATTTTAGCATGACCCTCTGCACTGGGGTGCTAGGCAACCATTCTCACACGAATGAAACCCATAGCAATCCGTCTGCAACTTCTAGTTTTATTCGGTGCAGAGTGAGAAGTTCACTCGCAGACCCATGCAAATGCAGAATCTGTCTAGATATTTACAAGTTTTGCAGCCTTTTCTAGTTATTTCATTCCCTCCTTATGTGACAAGATATTTTCAAGCTGATCGCCTTTACTGAGACTCTCCAAAGCATTTACCTCCTTGGTTTTTCACTTCCACTTCATTGGTTTATGTGATATTTTATGTAATTATGTAATTACAAGAACAAGCGTAACTAGCCTGTCACCAGGTTTGGGAATAAACTCAACCAAGTTGTGATGAATTCGCCTGGTTCCACCGTGGAGGGTACGTGGGCATGCCGAGAGTGACGGGCCAGCTGGGACCTCTGTCCTGCAGTGAGCGACAACTGGGCTACTGGGAGAAGACATAGATTCCATTGGTCAATTTGCCACGTTAGTGAGAAGAAGTTTGGTTGGGAGAGTTTTTACTGATCTCTGAAGACAGGAAACGCTTTGGCAAGTTTGAAGTTGGGGATGAGCCTGAAGGAGGTGGCAGCTGGCCCTGCTGCCCGCTGCCTCTTATTTATGTGATGGCCTTGAGGCCAGGCCTCCTGCTTGATGTCATGAGGGTGGGGGTGAGGCACCCCAGAGGAGAGGCCCTTTTCGGGGGCTCCATGGGCTTAGTCCAGGCTTCCTATGACCGGAGCTGTAACAGCCCTGGGGGGGTTGTAGGGAAATGTGCTTGGGGACAAGATCAGTAGCTGAGTCTCTGATCCAGCAAAAAGCTCTTGGTCACTCCGTCCAAGTCCAAACGTGGTGGGGATGGAAAGAGAGCGCTGTTCCCATTGCACGTGAGGGCAAACCGACACCAAAGAGATCCATGAACGCTCCTCAGTGAACTGCAAGTATCAGACGCAGAAACCAGACACAGGACCTAGGCGGGGATAGAGCCATAGCTGAGAATTCAGTGGAGAACTCAGCAGGCCCCCAATCTGTGGTCTGTATAGCTGAGTCCATTCCAATTGGTCAGCGCCCAGGCCTCACTGACCGTTAGTAATACTAATTATTCATACTAGATTACTATACATATTACATAACATATTATCTAACATGTAACTTATTGTATAATATATTAATATGATTATAGTTGATATGATTAATAATAATAAAATTAATAATGCCTCACTGACCATTATTAAATTGCCAGCCTGGCCCCCGGCTGGGCACAACCAGGGAATAGCAGAGATGGCCCAGGGAGAAGTTGTAGGTTTCTGGGGTCTGCCAGAGAACCTGTCACTGAGAACACGATCGGGGTTTGGCTTAGCTGATGAGGGCGGGGGGACCCCAGTCCCACTTCCACATGGGTTTCTCTACCAGTGGTGCCCACCAGTGGAAAGACACAGGCCAGTCCAGTTCCTATTTTCTGTCCCTAAAGCTGAAGGCATCTCCTGACTCCTGAGGCCCCTTGCTGGGCAACCTCCCCGTCTGATCTGTCCCTTGGCCTCTGATGGATTTACAAGTCCAGCTTTGGCCCCGGGTTTACAGTGCCTTCCCGTGTGCCGCTCCACACGGATGTCTTAATACGCCAGCTGAGACTTCTTAAATCCACATTGAAACAACTGTTGGGTTTTTATACCGTTGTAAAACTCTTTGTAGGGTATTCATAGAAAATGTTTTATTAATTGCCATATGTTTATTGATTTCTCTTTCATGTCGGTTCTTTTGTTCTTTCTTTGTAGTGGCAAAAGATCTCTCTGCATCATCATTTGCAAGTTATCTACAATGTCAAAGGTGTTCTTTTGAAGTTTATTACAGATCGCATGCCATAAGGCCCGGACCCGGGTATTTACAGCGAGGGGGGGAATTCCTGCACGGACTTTCAAAGCTCACGAAAGAATTGAGATCATATTGGTTTAAAACAAGACACACACACAAAAATCCAATTTATCATGTTTTACAATTTTTCCCATTTTTGCGGGGTGGGGGTGGGCACGGCAAAGAAATTTCAACACGGAGAAAGGAACAAATGTGCTGGCCTATTTCTATCGTGGGCCGCAGTCTCGTTATGGCACGGGATTGCTCTGGCATTTTCAACCTGCAACCCTACACTCCTCCAGCAGGAGGTCCCCGCGGCTACCTCAGCAGAGCCTGGTCCTGGTGAGGTGCCGGGGGACCTCTGGAAAGGGGAACCTTCCCCATAGAGTGGAGGTCCTAGAGGTGCCTGAGCTCTGCCCCCGGGACCCCGAAGGGTAAGGATTGGAAAAGGGCCAGTGAAAAGGGAAAAAAAAGTTAATAGTGCAATTACCCAAGTTTTAAGTGAGCTATTGATGGCTAAGTCAGCAGAGCATTTTCTTTTGAAAACTCAGAAGTTGTTTTTTAAAAAACCTAGCTAGGAGAAGCTCGCACTTTGATCTCGATGGGCTTCGAAGGACATGCATGCATTTATCAGGGAGTCAGGAGGCGTCGTTTTCCACGCTCCCCGCCTTCCCAAGGGGAGGGCGGCTCCAGCAGCCCAGGATCCAGCCCAGGCTTGGGCACCACTGCGCTGGTGCCTTGGGGTGGCTCACAGTCTCCACGGGATCCCTGATTTCCTCATCCGTTCAGTGGGCATAATGATCCCCAGCTGCCCTTGGTCTCTAAGAATTTGGGAGGGTCCACTGAGGCCTCAGAAAATGATGTGCTATCAGGAGTTCCTGCCTCCTTGGTCTGCTGATTGTCGGTGCTCTCTCCCTGGGCTCCAGGTCTCTCTGCCTGGTTGGGAGCTGGGGCTCAGGGCAGGGCGGAGCTGGGGTTTTGAACTTGAAAAGTCAGTGTTCTGTTTCTATCTTTATTCATCTGTGCTTCCCTCCTTGGGGGTGGGCACCTGGGTCGTGGTTGGAATGTGGCAAGGCGGGACTGAAGGGGACAGCGCCTTTACCTTGGCCACACCCCTGAGTTTTGTGGTCTGATGAACCGATTACTGGCTGCGATTGTGTGTGAGTGTGTGTGTATGAGTGTGTGTGTTTGGGGAAAGTTGTATCCAGGTTCTGGAACCAGATCTGGCCCTACCGCTTTTTATCTGTGTGACTTGAGTAGTTTACTTAACCCTCCTGGTCCTCAATTTTTTTGTCCCTGAAAAAGAAGTATTATTAGCTTCTTCTTCACGAGTGTGCGGTGGGGGTTAAATAAGCTAGTAGAGGCAAAGGGCCCACGGTGGTGCCTCTGCCGCAGAGTGAGGACGTGGTTAAGTGCCCACTGTTACTGTCTCCTTCTGCCTCCCTGGCCAGGGCTTGGGGGGCCTCCAGTCCCCCCTCTCCCGCCTCTCTTCTTGCCGCAGGAAGGAGTCCCTACCCCTGCCTGCTTGGGCTTCCCCAAGCCCCTTTGCCTACCTTCTCTTGGTGTTCCGAATGGGGCTGTGCCTACCTCTCCCCTTGCCTGGGCCGAGGAAGTGGGGTGAGGGTGACTTTGGAAGGTTTCTGGGGTGCTGTCCAGAGCCTCATGGCAGGCAGAGGACCCTGGGGGGAAAGCAGCCCCTGGGTCTAATCCAGATGCTCCATTCAGCACACCCGGTGGCACACCCCCCACCCCCATCTCCCCCAACACCAAGAGCTGCCTGGAGACCGGAAAAGAAACCAAACTTCCTGTATTCAGCACGTTTGCCCACCAAAGGGTCCAGGCCCTGTCTGCCCCAGGGGACCCAGGCATGACCCCTCCCCGTCTGGGCCAGAACATCTCCCAGGGACACCCTGCGTGGGCTGTGAGCCCCAGGGTGGGTGCAGAAGTAGCAGCATTAGGGACAGTTTCCAGAAGGGTGGCCTTTGAGTGGGGCCTTGCTGGACTGTGCCAGGGAAAGGGGAGGGTGTTCCTGGGGGAGGGGTCCCCTGCATGAAGGTTTGGGTGCAGGAGAGAGGCGGGGACTGGTGGAGGGGCACACTGCAGCCCTGGCCAGGGCTCCAAAGAGGCCCTGCTGAGCAGGGCAGGGCCACAGGATAGACGATCAGGGCTGGGCAGGGCCTTTGGGGGCAGGGCCTGCTTGCTTGAGTTAGGGCCTGGCAGGGACCAAGTTTCATCTCTCCTATGCTTCACAATGGGGAAGCAGTTTCCAAGTCCCCGAGGGCAGGATGTCGCACCACCTGGCCATTTATGGTCGCCACAGGCAACTCAAGTTCCAAAGCTGAACTGAGGTCCAGTCTCCCTGTGGATGGGCTTCTTCTGATCACTAGGAAGCAAGGGGATGGGTGATTCTCCAGTAGGACCCCCTTGGAGGTATGCTCCGGGCTGCAGCTCCAGGCAGAGCTCAGTCTCAAAAGGGGGTCCACTTGACCTGTTTCCAGGTCCCTGAGCAGCAAGGTGGCCCCTGGGAGCTCTCCAGGGCTTCCTGAGCTCTAGATGTGGGTCATGGGGTTTGAACTGGGAGGTGTCTGGAGGGGTGGCCTGGGCCAAAGTCCTGGAGCTCCGGCCTTCGCCCTTTCCCCGCTCCTTCTGCCACCTTCAGAGGGAGAGCCACTGGCCACGAGACACAAAGCCAAGTTCCAGTCTCTTCCCCACACTTTTCATCTGTGTTGACCTTGGGCAGGTTAGTTGATTTATCAGAAGAGGAGCTACATGCCTCTTTCTTTTGTTTATTACTCTATCCCCAGAGCCAATAACGGTGTGGCCCATAGAAGGTGCTCCATTCATATCTGTGGGCTGACCGAACCTCTCGAAGTCTTAAATGCCTTAGTTTTCTCATATGTGTATCATGGGCAAAATCCTAGTCCTCACCTCCAAGGTCAGCTGTGAGCGTTGAATAAACCCATTGAAAATGCTAAGCCCAGTTCACAGAGCCAATAGGTGCTCAGTAATTATGAGATAATTGTGCTATTACCAGTGTGACTGCCATCACTTTTTAGGAGTTCTGGAGCACTTTTAGTCAAGTAACCTCTCAGGGTTTTCTCAGTAACAGGGGGGGCGGCAGGTGTGCCTCCCTGGTGTTCAGAGAGGTCAAGACTCTGTCCCGAGGCCATACTGCTGGACGGTGGCAGGGCAGCCTAGCTCCCTGATCATGCTGGCACATCCTGGGTCCCACGTGGAGAGGCGGAGCGTGACTCCTATGTCCCCACCACGTAGCGCAAAAACCACCATAGACAATAACTGCGTGGACAAGTGTGGTTGCTTCCAATAAAACTTTATTGACAAAACTGTCATAGGCTGACTTTGGCCCATAGTCCCTAGTTTTCCAACTCTTGATGTAAGAAAATAGGTCTTACCCAACAATGGGTCTTGGTTTCAACTTACTGACTCCCTCCCTTTGGGCCTCAGTTTCCCTGTTAGCAGAATGAAAGCGTTGAACTAGGCCTGGGATCTCACGTCGAAATGCCCCCAAGGGCCAGCGAGTGGTGTCGATGTGTGACGCGGTCAGGGTAGGAGTGGGACCAGCTGGAGGCCACCTCTGTCGTCTTGGGCAGCTACAACTTAGCTTGCATGGATGGCGGTCAGGTCGCCTGAGAATCTGAGTGAGGACAAATGTTGAGGAACCACTGTGATTTTAAAAAACTTTTTATTAAGGTATATATAACACACATCTAGGAAATGCACACGTCTTAATTATCCAGCTTGATGAATTTTCTTAAAAGGCACACACCGTGTACACAACACTCAAATCAGGAACAGGCAATGGACACACGTCTTTTGCACCGCCTTAAGGAACCAACCCCAAGGGAACCATTTTACTGACTTTGTTCCGATTTTTAATGCTGTATCTAGTTCACTGTTTTTAAAAGCTCTGTGTAGTCTAGAGGCATCGGTGGCTCTGACCCTCCCATACCCTGTGGCTTGTTACTGGTGACCCTTCCAGGCACATGAAACCCAAGGCGGGAGCTGGGAACAGCCCCTGCCCCGCAGACAGCTGCCCGGGGCAGGGGCAGGTGGGCAGGGCCCGGTGAGCGAGTGGGCAGCGGTTTTGTTCCCCCGAAGGCGTGTGCAGCGAGCGATCAGAGTGACAATGTGGCCCAAGGGGCGTCCTAAGTGCCTTCTGAGGAGGGCAGGCCGGGCAGGCTCACTCTGCTGGCTTATTAAAACGACTTTGATCCCTGGCTGCTTTGATATCCTGGGTCTTATAAAGAATTCACTTTCAGGGGTAAATATAGGTAGTTCAGAGAGATTTTATGACATACTGTACAGGCTCCTCTTCCAGAGACTTGTTTAATTACTGCGATGGGGAGGGCTGGGGGCAGCCAGCGCGCTGGCAGCGCAGGGCCAGGCCCCAGCGTCTGCTGCCCACGAGTGTGGCACAGCCAGCCCTGCCTGCGGGCTCACCCCCACACCCCTGCCTTAGGAGCGCCCATCTGCACCGGCCTCTCCACCAGCCCTGCCCAGGAGGTGGGGACCCCGCTGTTGCATTTCTGATGCTGCTGGTTGGCAGTCCCTTGTGCCTTTCCCCAGACATGAAGTGCCCATTCCTGGCTGGGTCACTCACAGGCTCCTCAATCCAGAATAACTCCTGAGCTCTCAAGGTTTCCAGGATTTGACTCAGCCAGAGAGGGGACACCCATGCTCAGACACGGCAATTGAGATTTTTATTAAACTAGACCGCATCTCAGGGCAGAGACCCAGCATCATGCACATCTCTAAAAGCTTCTGTTTATTGGCCATCTCTGCATATTGGATTCTGTAGGCAAAAACCATCGGTATAATAAGGTGTCGGCGTAAAACCTGATTATCATTATTAGCACCGTTTTATGGATAAGAAAGCCGAAGCTCGGAAAGACGAGGGGACATGTGTCAGGTCCCAGTGCTGATCAGGGACGCAGCCAGGATGGAAGTCAGATGAGGCTGCTGTGGGACTCGGTGTTTCCTGCTACCACATGTCCTCTTTGACGTCTCCCTCTGTGGCACACACACGCACACACACACAGGTAGGACCAGCCACTGCACTAGACACAAAGAACCCATTCGTCCTTAATCGCCTGGCAGAGCTGTTTTCTTCTCACGTCAAATCTCCCATTACCTGTAAACTTTTGGCAGGGAAGAGTCACGTCTCACTCATCATTGACTCTCTGGGGTCTGGCATACATGCTGGTATACAGTGGTGCTCCATAAATGCCTGCAAAATGAGTGAATGACTAAGACAAGAAGTGGGTGTGTTTACTATTGAGAGGGTGAGCGATGTGGTTGTGCTTCCTGGTGAGGCGGCCCCACAGGCCACCCCCCGTGGCCCCCCCCCCCCCCGCACCCTCCCCGCCCACCATGCTTCCTGCTGTTACTGGTGCAGTAACTGCTGCAGGGTAGACAGCGACCAACTCAGAAGAAAACGGTGGTTCCGTTCTGGACCGCACCCCCGTGTCTGTCGTGGCCTGCTACCGAGCCCCCTGGCTGGATGAAAAGAAGGGTTAGGTGAAAGGAACAATGCCGGGCAGAGATGACTCCAGGACAGAGGACGGGGGCCATGCCTCCTTCATCCCAGGAGACCCCGGCGCCCAGGCACCGAGTAGGTCCTCAGGTGAGCCAATGAGCCCGTGTTGGCTATTTCAAGGACGGGAGCAGGACAACTGTCCCCAGGCGCCCTCACTGCAACCACATACATATACACACAGGGTGAGAACCCTGCTGGGGGCTTTAAGGGACCCTGGCGTCCACTGGCCTGGGGACAGGAGCCCTCTGCCCTGTTTGTTCCTCCCCCTCCTTCTCCTGGCTCCTCTCCTCGCCCTGGAGCTGAAGCAGTAACTAATATTGTGTCCTGGCCTAAGTAGATAATTGCCCTTCTGGCTGGATAAAAGATGTCTCGCAGAGCCGAGTGAAATATCATTAATAAAGGAGACTGATTTACTCAGGAATTCCTCCAGAAGTGAGATTAATAAGCCATCCCCTGGTGTTAGATATAATCTTCAGTTCTCTCCTCACCGCGTGACTTATTTTTGCAACAATTGCACTATTCTGTCATTAATCATTACAGGAGCCCAACAGTTTATCTAGGCTAATGGGCCCAATACACAAGCACAACTTTCTCCTCCCATCTGAAGCGGGAGAAACTCAGGGGGAGAAAGTTAATCAATTCTGCGTTTCTCGTTAAGGAAATAAGCTACCACTTTAGCCGGAAATCAGAGCGTAGACACAGGGCGGTGGAAGGGAATGCGGTGTGACGACAGACGGGAGTGCGCGGGTGGGGGGCAGCGGCCAGCTCAGGCCCCCTCAGCGGGCCTGGGGTCCGGCGCCAGGCCCCCGCCACCACGCCAGCGTCACAGCGCAGAGAGTCACACACATTCCAAAAAATTTCCCAGTGCATGTAAAAGTTATGTTTACACTCTACTTATAGTCCCTGTGTAAGTCACGTCTGTGTGTGAATGAATGTAGGGTACAAGCCTATATATATGTGTGTGTGTGTGTGTATGAAATATTGGCATTTGTGGATATATAGTATGGGACTATGTGCTAAGCTTTACATGTGAATGGACATGTGGCATGAACCTGTGTATGTGGAAATGTGCACGGCATATGACTGTATAATGTGTATGCATACATTTGATGCCGTGTGCAAATACGTGATGGATGACTATAGCATGTATGTCGCAGCTAATGACCGCATGCTCGATAAAGGTTTACTGCACTAAACTGAAAGACGAGTTCTTCAATCTGAAAAACAGTCATTAGCAAATTTTTAACTTAGCCATTTCTGTTTCCCTGGATTTTCTTTTTTTCCTCTCTTCCTTCTTTCTCCCTTCCTTCCTTCCTTGCTCTTCCTTCCTTCCTTCCTTCCTTCCTTTCTTTCTTTCTTTCTTTCCTTCCTTCCTTCCTTCCTTCTTCCTTTCTCTTTCTTCCTTCCTTCCTTCCTCCTTTCTCTCTCTCTTTCTTTCTCTCTTTCTTTCTTTCTTTCTTTCCTTCCTTCCTTCTTCCTTTCTCCTCTCTCTTTCTTTCTTTCTCTCTTTCTTTCTCTCTCTCTCTCTTTCTTTCTCTCTCTCTCTCTCTCTCTCTCTTTCTTTCTTTCTTTCTTTCTTTCTTTCTTTCTTTCTTTCTTTCTTTCTTTCTTTCTTTCTTTCTTCTTTCTCTTCTTTCCCTCCCTCCCCCCTTCCTGTTTGCTGTCATCTGCCCATCTGCTGTCTCTGGCTGGGCATCCTAGAAGCAGAACTAAGACAGGGCTTCCCATCAGGCGATGTATGGGCTGGGGTAGGGGTTGCCTTGCCAGCATTTCAGTGGAGGGCCATTTGCTGCCAACACTCACAGCAGGTGGGCACAGGCGCAGCTGCCCAGTGCAGGGGATCTAGGCGTGGCACCTTAGCATCTTATGTACATTCAGGTCATAACCCAGAATTTCTTGGACTTAAGTTTGCAGGGAGAGGGGAACTGATGGGCTTTAGGGGTTCTGAGATCAGAGTTGGGCTTCAGAAAAACAGGCCTGGGGACATTCAGGCTGGACTGGGGAGGCCAGACTGTGATGGTCCAAGAGACACCTGGTGCCTGACTGGGGTCAGACCCAGGGGCAGTGAAGAGGACAGCATGCTTTGCCAGAGTCCTAGACCCCACCACCTCCACCCTGGTCCTTCAGGAGCCTAAAGGGCCCCCAGGACTGGTAGGGCCCCACGTACGTGGACACAGAGCCCACAGCCACCCCTGCCGTCCCCTCCTGCAGCACGTGGGCAGTGCTGGTCACCATCAATGGCCACATTCAGCCAGATGGGTTCCTGTCCTGTGGCCACAGAAATGCCTGGTCCCAGCAGGAAGGTGAGAGGCCAGCTGGGTGCGTATTTATAAACCAGCCTCCCTGTCCTTGTGGTGGGCAGCAAGGCAGTGCCCGCGTGGGCAATCGGCCCTGGGCCGCAGCTCCGACAGAGCCCAGGCTTGTCTGGGCCAGCGAAGGGCGGCCACCCTGGCCCCCGTCTCAGCCAGGAACCGGGCAGCAGCCCGCGGCTTGGGTTGCATCCTCGCCCCCTCCCCGTGCCAGGGAGGGGTCAGGTGGCTGCTAAGGCATTTCTGATGCTGTCTCAGGAAACCTGAGTCCTGAATCCTGAATTGTGGCCATGCTCTGGCCGCTCCGCTCGGTGACTCAAAGGAATGCGAAATGGGGCGATGCTGGCCACTGCTGCCAATTGGAGCTCCGAGAGTGTGGTCTTTGGAGATGGGATTAGAGGCAGCTTTCATGTTAACACACTGAAATGAGCAGGGCTCAGTTTTGCAAAATAAACACCTCTCCCTCTAAGCTGCTCGGTGGGGGCCCAGGCTGCAGACACCCCAATCTGACTGACACCAGCACTGACAGCCACGCACACACTCTCAAACCCACGCCACTCACAACAGGGCCGTGTGTGTGTCCATCTGAAGAGCAGCAGGTCTGTCCCACTGGTTCGGAGCTCAGGGCGTGGATGGGTTCAAATCCCAGCTCCGCCACTTAATAAATGGAATCTAATGAACAAACTGAACTAACAAGGAAAATGGGGACAGACTCATAGATGGAGAGCAGATGACAGCTGGTCAGAGGGGAGAGGAGAGGGCATGGAGGGATTCAGCAAAAAGGAAAAAGGACTCCTGAACATGGAAAAAAAATACAATAAAGATTAAATTAAAAAATTAAAAAATAGCCCTGGCTGGTGTAGCTCAGTGGATTGAGCGCAGGCTGGGAACCAAAGGGTTCCCAGTCAGGGCAAATGCCTGGGTTGAGGGCCAGGTCCCCAGTGAGGGCCATGTGAGAGTCAACCATACATTGCTGTTTCTCTCCCTCTCTTTCTCCCTCCCTTCCCCTCTCTCTAAAAATAAATAAAATCTTTTTTAAAAAATTAAAAAATAAACACACAAATAAGCTGAAGGAACTTGGGCGAGACACGCAGCCTGACCTGTAAATGGGCTACTTGGAGCCCTTAACTCGTAGTTCCTAACTATTGGAGTACAGAAGTCGCTCTTCAGTTACCTGTGGTCAACTGCGGTCTGAAAACATTAAATGGAAAATTCCAGAAGTAAACAATAAGTTTCCAGTTTGGTGCCCTTCTGAGTATCACGATGAAATCACAGGCTGCCCTGCTCTGTCTCACCTGGGGTGTGAGTCACCCCTTTATCCAGAGGGCTTACCCTGTAGACACTAGTGACCCGCTAGTCACTTAGTAGTCATCGATGGTTATCAGGTCGACTGTCTGTCGTCAGACAGACAGAGCTCGTGTTCAAGGAACCTTTATTTTACTTAATCATGACCCAAAGCACAAGGGGAGTGGTGCCGACAATGGGGACATGCCAAAAAATAAAAATACAATAGAAAACCCTAAGTTACTTCCTAGAAGTTAAAAGGATACGTGTGCATAGGAAAAAACGCAGTCTATCTAGGGTTCAGTACTACCTGTGGTTTCAGGCACCCACTGGGGGGCTTGACTCGCATCTCCACGGGGAAAGGAGGACTACGGTACTTAACTAAGTGAGGGGTGGGTGAGTTCATATTCCTGTAAGTGCTTAGAAGGGGGTTATGTAAGGGAATGTCTCTTGAGTCTGAGCGGGAAGTTCCCTTCCCCAGCTCCCAGCCTCTGGGCCTCTCTCACCTGTAAAAGGGCTTCTGCTCTCCGCGGCCAGGCGGTTGGTGAATGTATAAAAGAAAGTGATTTCTATTTGCTTGCCACATCCTTCTCTGTCCCTGGCTCAAGGCAGCGAAGGTCTCATGACTCCCCAGCCCGGTCAGCTCAGTATCACACAGAGCTTCTCATCAAGCCCGAGAAGCTTCAAATATTGGAATGCACTCAAAACCCAACTTCTGCCCAAGCAATCTGAACACCAGTGGAGGGCTAGCCATGTGCTGCATGCCAGGTTCTTTGCACCGCACTTCCCACCCACTCCCTTCACTTCTCCCTGGAGTTCCATTTCACCCCCATTTCAGGGACAGGAAACCAAGCCTAAGAGCCCAGGCAACCTTCCCAGTGCTGCTGGGCAGCAGCCTGATTTCAAAGTCCAGCCGTGCTACCGCTCAGCAGTGCCACCTGTGGGCTTAGTGACGATGGGAGTGGCCCCTGCCTAGGACATTAAATCCATCTGTCATGCAGTGAGCACGGACAAGCTTTCCTTTCTGGATGACCTCAGAAGGGGACTCATTGGTGCAACAATGCCTGGACACTTTGCTTGCTAGATTTTCTATGCCATAAAGAGAGAGCCCAGTCTTGAACTTGGATGTTGAACAGTCCAAGTATAGCTAGCTGGGTATTTAACACTGCTTTCTATTTTCATGGTGCTCATTTTTATCATTATCTGCTGTTTCTGCCAAGGGGCATTGATTTTTCCATTTCTGGTAGCAATCAAAGTTTCTTTGAAAAGTAAATGTAAGTTAAAAAATGAGTTGATTTCATGAGAACTATTATAGTAAGGAATGGTCAACTGGTGTGCGGGTGCAAGGGAACAGAATGGAAGGGGGTCTGCCAATGACTTAAACATGGAAGAGGCTGCATCTTGCTTTACTGCTTCTCCAGACCTGGGCAACCTGATCCTCTGACCTCTCTATGGAGCTGAGCACTGGGGCAGCCCGGGGTGGATCCCACCAGGAGAGTCAGTGGGGCCTGGACCTACCTGCCCATGGCCCTGGTAGGGCAGAGGGGCTCCTTCCCCACGCCCGCTGATTGGAGTCTCTATCCAAACAGCCAGCCCAGCCTCCAGCCCTGAGCTGGAGTGCTGGAAATGTAATGTGGCATCTGGCTGGGGGGCAGGACTGTTTCCAGGGCCCCAGTGGATACGGGGAGCTGTAGTGCCTTCCTGAAGTGAGATTCCAAGTGTGGGAAGAAAGGGAAGGGAGGAGCAGCGGGAGAGAGCCCTGTGCACACACAAACACACACAGTCATATACATCATGCACACACCACAAGGACACAAGCACACATGTCACATACCACATGCAAGTGCACACAGCTGCTTGCTCCCTCTCCGGACCAGATCCAGATGCCGGTGGGGGCCCATGCGGTGGAGAGACCAGCTCTTCCTAAGGCCCATGGCCTCCGGTCCTTCCCACCTCCCAAAATGGAAGTCACAAATAACTGACAGAAAAGGTATTTGGCCTAATTACAGGGGCCATCCTGGGCATGGCCTGGCCAGCCCAGCCTGTCCCTTCTCCCTGCCCATCTACTTTCCTGTGTGCCCAGCATCTCCGGCCAAGCCGTTTCCCGGACACGGTGTCCATTTGGCCTCAATTACCTGGCAGGACCACGGCCTTTGAAGTGGCTGCAGAGGCCGCCCGGGATGCTATTTTTCTCTCACCTGTCACCAGTTATTTTCCTGGGCTGCTGGCCTGTGGCCCGGCCATTTTTAACTAATGGGGATTAAATAATCCAGCTGTAACACAAATGCCCAGTCCTGGCCCCTGGGTCTGCATCGGCATCATTAAGCGCTTCCCCCTCACGCTGGCAGGCGCTGCCTGTGGAAGGGGTGAGGAGGCCAGGCAGCACATTCTGGGTTTTTTTCATTGCCTCCTCATTATAGCTATTATCCACAAACACAACCGCTAATGAGAGGGCTGAGGAATTTGGGAGAGGAACGGTTTCATTTGGGCTAGAGAAGGAAGCCATCGTCTGCCCTGAAATAGCAATGCCATGTCTGAGGCCACCTCTCCCCCAGCACCCCGCATCCCCGGGCATGAGTGGGGAGGGGATCACGGGTGGGGTGAGGGGGAGGAGAGGAAGAGACCTGCAGTCTGAGGTCTGGATGCCTGATGAGAAAGGGGTGCCTACATCTCACCTGTGGGGCGGCAAAAGTGAATGCCAATGCCAAGTACCCTGGTCTGTGTTGGTGCTATGGGGTGACTATGTCATTGTCACACAGACCAGGACACTTCAGAGGGGGAACGGGATTAGCAGTTACTTCAGACAGCAAGCATAAACCAGGGCTGTGCTAGGTTAAGAAAAGGGAGTCACTCACCTCAGTGCGAGTTTCAGAGTATGCCAAAAGAGCCATCAAGATAAATATTTTAATGCCCTATTTTAAAAAATCAAAATAAATGCAAAAATATCCATGAAGAGTAGACTATCAAAACTTTAAATAAAGGCAGGACCCCACAGGGCCGGGGATAGGGCGAGGAGAGTGGTACCCAATCACGCAAGTGCAGAGTCAAACCCTGTCTTAAAGATGCCCGCCTGTTGTTTATCATAGATTTTTTGTACTTAATGTTGATGTTTTAAAATATTACATTGGAATATTATTTATCTTCATTACTGAGTCCTCCTATATTTTGCACCCAAGATTCATGCCTCCCTTGCGTCACCCTCCTCCAGGCCCTGCCAAACCAGGTTTAGAAGATTAAAGTGGTATCTTAGCCCAGGCCCTGCCTCCGTCTCTCCAGCCCTCCGTGCTGGGTGGACAGGACTTCTGAGCCTCTGGTTCCCTCACCCCAAACTCTCTTGTCCCTACTCAGTTCTCAGAGACCATAAAGGCCAGAAGGCTGTAGAATCCCATCTTCAAAGTGCTGGGGGGTGGGGGGTGGGAAAGGCAATCCAGAATTCTATATTTAATGAAACTGTCCTTTAATAATGAAGAGGAAATGAAGACATTTTCAGATAAAAGAAAATTTAAGAACCATGTCCCCATCAGCTGTAGACTACAAAAAATTCTAAAGGACACTCTTCGGGCTGAAGGGGAAATGATACCAGATGTAAATCCGATCATCACCGAAAGGAAGGGCATCAGAAATGGTGAAGAGCCAGGTCGACGTAAGAATCTACAAGTCTATTCAAAGAATTCAAAGCACAGCAGAAGGAGGGACAAGGAAACAAAACTGGAGGGTATACATAATAAAGTAATGAAAATAATTAAAAAACATAATAACAGAATAAGAGGAAATAATAACAGAAAAATAATAAAGCGGTAGACCTAAATTCAACCATATCTATGGTTTCATTAAATGTTTATGGGCTAAACATTCCATTGAAAAGGCAAAGATTGCCTATAAAGTTCAATGTCATCCTAAGACCAGAGAATTTGGATGCACGTGGGCCCGATAATCACCACGTAGGGGCTTCCATAGCTCGCCGGTTACGGAAACCCTGGAACACCTCCATAGCAGTTGCGAATTAGCCCAAATGCCCACTCCATCCCAGACCCTGGCACCTTTCCCGTGACCCTGCATCCCTAGCACCCAGCATCTCAAAGTCTCACGTCTGGGGCAGGACAGGGACCCTGGGACCCTGGGACCCTGCTCCGGCACGGAGACCACGGTCCCTTGTAATGTGACATTTCCTGCCCTGCACCAGATGGCGCTGTTTTGAACATCGCCCCTGGAATGAATGCCAGGACTTGAAACCAGGGGCTACAAAGGCCTCCCACAGGGTCCTGCTGGCCTCAGCACGTGATCCATTCCCGTATTGCGCTTCTGTGCTCATCATTCAGAGTGTCCTCCTTCACACTGGGACGTAGTGTGAAACAATGACAATTTTGGTTTTCATTAACCATCCGCTTTGCACTGTTGGGATGGACTTCAGCTTATCAAAGGCACATGGAGAGATGTTATTCTGAGACTTATACACACACAAAAAAATTTTAATGGAATAATAATTTGACAGCACAAAGAAATGATCTCCAGTAAGTTTAAATTGGGAAACACAGCGCTGACCAGTGTGACTCAGTGGGTTGGGCATCATCCCGCCAAGCAAAAGGTCACTGGTTCAATTCCCAGTCCGGGCACATTGCCTGGGTTGTGGGTTCAGTCCCTGGTCGGCACACATACAAGAAGGAATTGATGGATGGTCCTCTCTCACACAGATGTTTCTCTCCCTCTTTTTCTCCTTCCCTCCCCCTCTGTCTAAAACGAAATAAATAAATTGGGGGCTGCTCCTTGACAGGCCTTTTGATTTTAAAAAATGTTAAATACTTGAGATGATATAACCATTTAATGAAACTTGCGAAATGCTCAGGGCCGTGTAGAATATAACTGTGTGTGTGCACAGGCAAGTGTGTTATAGGTGTGTGTACGTGTGTGTGTGTTTGTGCTGGGAGCGAGCACGCATGGAGTGCCTGGCTCTTTCACAAGCATCATCTTGTCGACCCTCAGCCCTGTGCATAGGTGGAAGGGGAGGGAGGTGACAGCCCTGTGTCCCAGATTCTGCTCTCTGCCTGGGGCCCCCCGTCTGTTTAGCCTGCCAGCTGTGGTGACCCTGGTGGCCCCTGTGTCTGAGCACAGAAAGGTCAGAGACGGGGTTTTAGAGACACTGGTGGGTACCTCCTGGGTGACCGCCGAGACCAGCCGGTTTGGGGCTGACACCTTTCTAAACATAGCATGGGGCAAGGACTGACATCCCGTTCGTCACCAAAGCCACTTACTTATCCACCCAGACAGACCCACACGCCAACGGGAGCCGCTTATAGCCACCTTCAAAAGGTCCCAGAGTGGCCGCTGTGCCCAGGGGGAGGGAGGGCGTGACCCTGTGGCCTGAGGCCTCTTGACCAGAGAGGGATCTCTGGAGTGTGACATTTGGAGGCCACGGTTCTGGGTTTAAACGTTCGTCACCCCTCTGAGCCTCTGTTGTTCCTGTTGGAAAGGGTGGGGGGGCTGCTGGGGCGGAGACCTGGAACTACCCCGCCCCTCAGCCTTGGCCTCTCTAGCACTTCGTAGAGGATCTTGGCTGAGGCCGGGCTGGCCAGGGCGCGTGCAGAACTGCGGGTGTGCCGAGATGCCGTTCCCATTAAACCCTACATGCTGTGGGTCTTGAGACAAGCCACTCCCCCTTTCTGAGCCTAATTTCTGGGGGCCGCCTCTTGTCCTTCCAGACCTGCTTGAGCCACTGGTCCAAAATGCCCAAATAAAACAGGCTTCATCATGAGTCCGGTTGGTCTTGACTCTGGTCTAATCTGCAGAGCCTGCCCTGCCCTGGGTCCCCACGAGGACTTGGAGCCTGCTTGGTGGTGACGGAGAAGGCCGGCCTCTCCTTTCCACTGGGGGCCCAGCAGCTCCCATGCTGCCCTCAGGCTTCTGTCAGGGCAAATTAATTCACTCCAAGGCGGCAGAGACTAAATGCTTCTCCAGACTCATTGCTTTTTTCAAAGAGAAGCCAAAAGGGGCAGTGTCTAACCCAAGAGTGTGACTTGGCGTGGTGGTACCTCAGAGGCCCCAGGGAAGATGTCTCGGGGCACAAGCCCCTTCTTGGGGTTCCTTGAGTCATAGGTCAGAGCTAATAGCCATGTCCCCCAACAGGGCTTCCTACTGACCAGGCTGCAGAGAGATGGGGCCCAGCACAGACAGGGTGCAGCGGTTTGGATACAGGTGGACCCCTCCGCCCGCATCCTCTTTAGGTAAGCGTGCTGAAGCCAAGGGGCAGTTCTCGGGGAGCATAGGCTACTCTGGTCCTGAATAGGCCCTGTGTGCCGTGCTCAGCTGCCCGGGACATTGCACCCTGAGGGGATGGGTATTAGCCCTAAGATGTGGCGTACACCAGCTTTGGAGTCAGTGCGACCTACGTTTGCATTTTATTTCTGTCCGACATTAGTGTGCAACTTAGGCCAAGTGTTGCCCTCCCTGAGCCTCAGTTCCCACATCTGTGAAATGGGACGGTACTTCCCTCTGCACGGGGTTGCTGGGAGGCTTAGATAAATGACCCATGGAAGGCTCCTTGCACAGAGCCTGGGGCACGATCAAAGTCTCAGCAAAGGGAAGCTTCGATGGGGAGGGTGATGATGAGGAAGACGAAGGTGGTGATGCTAGTCTGGAGGTGGTTTGGGAAGCTGGCCCTCCTCTGTCGGGGGAGCTGCGGGGGCCACCTCTCCTCTGGCTGCCAGCAGTGCTCTTTGCCATCAGCGACATCTGGCTCCAGCCCTGGATGTGTATTAGGAGTGATTACGTGTCCCTTTACATTCAGGGAGCTGTCGCTAACGGGTGCCGAGGTTTATTTGCTCGGCGGGTTTCAGCTCGGGTGCAGCTCCTGCCCCTCTCTCCCGAGAGGGCCGGGGGAGGAGAGACACCTGCTCCGTGTTTCATTTCCATGAAAAGCGTGCTTCCTGGGAAGGAACCTGTTTGAAGTGCTCTGGATTGGATGGAAATGAGTCCCGCGAGGCAGCCCCCAACTCAGGCCCTGGGCTCTCCCTTCCGGAAGACAGGGAGAAAGAGAAGTCCTTTCTGAAGGCAGAAGCACATTGGCTGAAAATTAGCGTTGGGGGCAGAGATGATGAGCCCGACCTGGAGGTGAGGACAGGGCAGAGCTCCGGTCACCCACGGGTCACATTCTGGTAGAACACCGGGGGCACGTTTCCTAACCTCTCTGTGAAAAGGAAAAGCTGAGCGCCTCTCTGCGTCCCCAACACACACACACACACACACACACACACACACACACACACACACACACACGAGCTGGGAGGATTAAATGTGCTAGAAAATGTTGGACCCGAAGTCCAGAGGTTGATGATGTCACAACCCCCCCAACACAACTGTGACTCTGAGGACAAGAAGCCCCTCTTCTTGACACCCCTCTCCCAACTCTGTGGCTTGCTGTGGGGCCTCCTCAGGGCTGTGTGTCCATTCTCTAGCCCGGCCATCAGGCTCTGTCCACGCACTCCACCTGAAGACAGCTGCCCCTTGTCCCTCCGCAGGACCAGGGAGGCCCATACCAGGTGTGGAGCTCACTTGTGCAGGAAGGGACTCAAACAATAGACAGACACCAGCCCTCAAGGGCCATTCGGACAAGAATTCAGGAGTCCCAGGTACCCAAAGCATCCTCCAGAAATGGGGCACAGGCTCTGGGTGGGTACTTCTCCCTAAACCCATAGACACCTACAGGCCCCGCCCCCGCTGGGGTGGGTGTGGCTGCAAGGTGGGCAGAGCCAGGCCCCCTGAAGGGCAGGGCCCAATGAGGGGACCCTCCTGCCCAGGTCTCTGTGTAATGCTGGTGTCAGGAGCTGGTAAAAAGACATGAACGGCTGCCATCAGTCCCTAGCAGTAGGACTGGCAGCAGGCACAGGGATTTTGGAGGGCAATTTGGCAGTGGCTACTGAAAGTTTAAAGGCACGTGGACCTATGACCCGGAAGTTATACCTCTTAATGGCTACCCCAAGAAAAAATGCCGCCGTGTCTAAAGGGGTGTGTGCGGAGGTGGTTATACAATGTGGTTTGTACATGTTGAAAAACTAGAAAGAACCTAAATGTTCATGGCAGGGGCCAGGGGGTCTAATTGCATCATAACACGGCCATACCAAGGGAGACTGTAAAGAATAACATAGTTCTCTATGTTCTCACAAGGGACAATCACAAAGAATGTTGATGGGCAGAAAGAAGCATGGTACTTTGAGTCGGTTTATAGCAAATCGAAACAAAACACCAGCATATGTCTATTTCTACAGGCACATGCACACATATGTAAACATACAAGAACATATCTGGATGAATTCACAGTGTATGATACCAGTGATTGTCTCTGGGAGTGGAGTAGGGGCCAGTCTGGGGGACAGCGGTCAAAGGAACTTCAATCTGATCTCTAACATGCGTATCTTCCTATATCTATATGTACTCGCGTGTTCCGTGTGTAATTCAAATGTAATCTCAATTTTAGCTGAGTGGACACTTCATTGAAATTCATCTATGTTCCCTACCCTTCTTTCCTCTTTGGACCACGTGACAAGTTTCAAAAGCATTTCTCACCCACTGTTTGTGAGTCAGCAGGGACGAGACAGCCCCATTTTACAGATGGGAAAAATAAGGTTCAGTACAGGTACTGATCAAGCGTCTCCAAACCCCTCCCAGGGAGGACTCTAGGTCAGGAGCATTCTAGAATGATAAGAAAAACATCCAATTTCTTTAATGAGGTAGAAACAAAGCAACTCAAATTCTCCTTATCATCACCCCTTAGTTAATGAAGTATGAGAATCTGTAGGGTGATGGTGGGGGGGAGTGGAGGTGGAAGAGGGTATAGGGGAAATAAACGGTAGTGGGAAAATAGATAATCAAAATGAACTATTTAAAACAAAAAAAAGGAATGCGGTCATCTGAGTGTCCTGCTTCTGCGGCAGTCTCTGCCTGGAGTTCCTGCTTCGCTCTGCCGGTTTTCATCCCTCCCAGCATAGCCCAGTCCCACCTCCTCCAGGAAGCCATCCTGAACCCCCCCCAACCCAGTCCACCTCTCTTTCCTCTGCTTCTTCTAGCTGAGGTAGAACTAGCTTTACGTGTCCACAGGGAGAGGGGTTTTATCGTGCACCTACTATATGCTAGTGGTTTAAAAAAAGAATCTTAAAATGCACTGAAATATTTAGGAAACAGCCAAACCTTAAACTATCTAGTATGAGAGCAAGTTAGCCAAAGTCCGTTTGAAAGCCTCACCAGCCCAGAACACGACTCTACAACATGCTTGCCTTATCCATACACTTCTCCTCACACAGGAGCCCCACGCGATCCGATTTAGGGCTTAATTCCTCTCACTTGACAAGCAAGTCGAATGATCTCAATGAGGCAGTGTCCAAATCTAGAGAAGCAGCACAAATTAGCGCAAGGACAGAGGTGGTGTCACAGCAGGGTACACATCAGGAAACAGAAATGACAGCCCACATCTGACAGGAAAATGAGAGAGAAACACTAAAAAGCAGACAGGAGACTTGAAAAAAAAAAAAAAAAACAAAACAAAACAAAAAAACCCCAGAGTGCCTTGGGACATTCGGTGCTGGGACAAAGAGCCCTCTCTACATGGGTGAGTCTTGAACACAGTCTCAGCGTATTAAGCACAGAACAATAATGCATATTCATTTTTAAGTCATCCTTTGTGAAAGGCTAATTAACGCTTAGAGTTCTTTAAGAAAATAAGGACACATGTGATCTGTTTTAGAAAAACTTCCCATGGAGAATAACTTTAGGTAAGAAAATCTGGTATACAGAAAGCAGATTCTTCAGTCATTGAGAAATTTAACTATGTGAAGAAGCACTATTGTGGCATGATTCCGGGTAACTGAGACGGAACTGCTGACAGCTAATTGCTCTGTGAGTGACAGTCTGTTTCTGACCTCCATGGGCATACTCCCTCTCTGATTGGTTGTCTGTGCTTTGTGCTCGCCCCAATGGCCCGAAGGCCCTCGCACAAGGCTTGGTCCAGTGGAAGATGATGCCCACCTGACCACAGGCTCCGAGCTGACTTTGCACGCCCGACGGCTATCCGGCCCGGAGCCTCGCACACAGCTCTGTCTCTAAGACTCTGTTGGGACCAGAGTGAGTTGGGAAAAGCATCAGAAATAGCTGAGGCTGAACCTTCTGTGGTCTGAGCTACCAAAGCCTGTAAAGAGGCGGGAGGTGGCGTCTAGACGTGAAAGAGATGGGGTGGCAGCCACCCAGCCTCCAGACCTTTGAATGTCAGAAAGCTGCAAGCCCACGCTGAACATCCAGATTCGATGGGGCAAAGAGGGTTCGTTTGGTTTGTGAACTGCAATCGTTTGCTAATGTCTGTTGGTCTAAGAAGATCCGGAGGTCAGGTCCAGACTCAGTGAGATAGATTGCTGGGAGTGATTGGCTATCTCTTATTGATGTCTGCCACAGGTGCAAAATGAGAAAGGGGCAGTGAGCATGCCAAAGATTTGCTCTCCCTGCTCTAGTCCGATGCCCTCATTACACAGGTGAGATGGTAGTGGTCCAGAGTAGAGGGTAGTTTGCCCAAAGTTACCCAGCAAGAAGGAAGGGGATGGTTTAGACCTGTGCTGTCAGAGGGGTAGCTGCTGGTCACTTGTCTGCTGGGCACTTGAAATGCCGTTGGTCCCAGTTACAATGCACGTATAATTATAAAATACATGTTGGATTTTGAAGACTTGACATGGAAAAAACTATCTAAGACCTCATTAACATTTATATTGATTACATGTTGAAATAATAATCATTCGGACATACTGACTTGAAAAAACTATATTAACAAACTCACTTCACCTGTTCGATTTTACTTTCCAAAAATGTGGCTACTGAGAACTGAAATCACGTGCATGGCTCATGTGACATTTCTGTCAGGGCTGTTTCAGAACAGAACAAAGGTGGTCTGCCAGGCAGAGGGGGCCAGCGATGAGGGACTCGTCAGCCTAACCCAGGAGGTCGTCCTGGGGGAGGGCAAGATCCCAAACTGTTTCAGTAAATTCATGGGGCTTGGTCCAATTTCATCTTCTTAAGAGGATAAAAAAAAAATACTGGAACAAACTGATAGACCGCCTTAGAAGTTCAAGTCACTTCCATGTCCCCACCCCACCCTGTCCCACCTCCTATGGTACCTTCCTTGTCTCAGCCATCTGTGCTTGCTCACCTCCACCGTCTCATCTCACCCCAGAAGGGTGGCCCCCCACAGCCGCCTCCTACAGCTGCACCCAGGGGCTAGGTGATGCACCGCACTCACAGAAGGCCAGAGTCCATGTTCTTTCCGCCATGTGGGTGGGAGGGAGAAAGACCCCCTCAGCTGGTGCCTATTTTTAGGGCCAGGCTGGGCCAAAAGAATTGGAATTGTTCTGAAAAGCTCTGAATGGAATGCAGCCTTGCAATAAACCATAATCAAAACCTGACTTGGCAAGGCAGGGGGGAAGGGCCCCCTCCTGTTAGTCCTTAATTCGAACTTCCCTTGGGAAGGAGCTGGGGCATGGCCGGGCCTGCATGCGGCGGCGGGGGCCGCAGGGCATGAGCCCTGGGTGGCTTTCTCTGGGCCTCAGTGGCCCTGCTTCTGCAGTGAGGAGGGTCGAGCCCCTCCAGCCTCTCCAATCCCCCCAAACCTGCTCTGTTTCAAAGCCACTGACCCAAGAGCACTTGACAGGCTCAACTCTAAGGATCGTAGAGTGGAAATAGTAGAGATCTGAGAAGAGTGGGGGTGACCAGGACCCCGTGCTCCGCAGAACCCCTGTGCACGGTCCTGCAGGTTGAACCCTGCCCCGCTGCAGCCCTGAAAAAGCTCCTGCGAGAGGAAGTGCAGCCTCCACTCCATTCTCCTCGCCGAACGCCTGGTACGAAGCCGCATCTGCCCTGACAAAGGTTGGCCCCTGCTAATGGCACACAGACACTCTGTGAGCCAGCAAGGGGTCCTTGTGCTCCCCTGTCATGGCACATTCCCTCCCAAAATGACTCCACCCGTCTTTTCTTGTCAACACCCCAATGGTTGGCCCCAACTTATGGAATCGGCACCTCTCGTGGCCCGTGGCAAGAGAGAGCATGAGTATCAGCTCTGACCGCGGAGCCACAGGTAGCCAGGGGGCAGGGGCTGGGGGCCAGGGGCACCGGAGGCTGTGTGCGGGAGCCAAGAGACCAGGCCAAGGACCAAGGGACTGTCTCCGGACCTGGGCTCGGACAGTTTCATGGTCCAGGAGCCACTCCACCCCCAGCTCCCCGTGTAACTTAGGATAAGAGGGGACTGTGTACGTCCAGGCACTTTCTCTCCCTGAGCCTCCGCTTCCTCTTTCATAAATGGGGGGCCCAGGCAGGTGGACTTGACGGCACAAGGGGGGTTGGGGGCCCAGAACACCGCCACAGTAACTGATGCACACAACAGGGCGTGCAGGAGCTGGGCTCCCTCAGAGTCCCGCTGGATGACTCCATCTGCCCTGTCCCTTGGTCTTGCTCACACAGGCCACCTTCTCTTTTGCCCTCAGGACACCCCCCCCACTTCATGGAAGCCCTGCAATGCTAAGATAAGATAGATGCAGGGGTGGGAGGGCAGGGAGACCATCTAAGTTGTCTAAGGAATGGTCTGCCCCATTTACGCTGAACGTGAGGGCCGCCCGCTGTGGCCCAGATGTCGCGAGGAGTTTGAAAAGGCTGAGGCTTGTCCTTGCTGTTTGGGAGCTGGCCCAGCTGAGGGGACAGGGGACAGAGAACAGGCCTTAGAACCCCGGCGAGAAGACAGTCTGGCCGAAAGAAAGCAGGGCTCTCCCAGCCAAGGCTCCCTGCCTCAGCCATGCCCTGGTCCTGCGCTGGCCCTGGGGACACAGGTGTCACCAGGCCAGGACACTTCTTGATGTTTCAGCTCTGTGGACATGCCCATGACCTTCAGGCTCTACCCATGGTCATCGAGCCCTTGGTTCACTCCAGCGACCCCTTTGTCTGCGGTGCCAGGGCTGATGAGGGGTGACCATGCCCAGTCAGGCAAAATCGGAGGCCCAGGAGGGCCCTGGCTCTCAGATTCAAGGCCAAGGCCAGGCGAGCGCTGTCTGAGTTTTAATCAGCTGCCATCTGAGGCACTCGGATCATGCGATCATGCAAGGTGACGGCTGACCCAGCCACTTTCTGTAATTGGGATCAAGTGCCCTCTTGGTGTCTGGAGAGGAGGCACCGGGGCACAAAAGGCCTGCTAAGGCCTGGCCTCTCAACGCCCCAGGAGGACGGGGCCTGGGCTACCTCCACCGGCTAGCCAGGACCCCCGCCCCTCCCCTACCTGCAGCCCAGTGTAGCTTCCTGCCTTAGCTGCCCGGCCCACGGGCGGGAGAGGAGGGGGTGGGGTGAGCGGGGAGCCCACTCCTCCCCACGCAAGGCAGTCCTCCCCCTTCCTCTGGCCTCTCCCTCCACCTCTGGCACTGCTGGCTCAGGCACCTGCAGGGGTCGGACGTGTCTGGGGTTCTAACCGTCCTGAGCCACTTCCTGGCGGAAGGCAAGTCCCAAGCCTTCCTGAGCCTCAAAATCAGCATCTGAAAAATGGGCGTCTTTAGATCCCTCCGCCAGAGTGGTTGAGAAGATGAAAAGATGCTGGGCACTGGCTGGTATGGCGTGGTTGGTCTGAGTATCATCCTGTACACCGAAAGATTTCAGGTTCAATCCCCAGTCAGCGCGTATGGCTAAGTTGCAAGTTCCATCCGTGGGCGGGGTGTGAATGGGAGACAACCAATCCATGTTTCCTTCTCACATTGCTGTTTCTCTCCCTTTCCGTCTCTCTTTCTCCCTCTCCCCCCACCTTCCTCTCTAAAATCAGTAAACGTATTTTAAAACTTTAAAAAAGTCAATAAATGTCCCTACTCCACATACTATCCCTCCCCGCCCCGCCCGCATAAAATGGGGAGAATAGTGCCAACTCACCCCATCCCTAATTTAGCAACCAGTGCTCTGCTCTCTGCCAGCTCTAAAATGTGATGTGAATTTTCTTATCATATCAACGATGAAATCGACATTGATGACAACAGTCAAGTCCTGCGAGGGCTGAACTGTGTGTCTGGCGCTGTGCGAAAGCAACACCTCTCCTCGCATTAGCTCGAGCCAGTGGGTGTCATGGTCCTTAGGAGACAGAGGCAGAGTCAGGCCGAGGAACCCATTCAAGATCACAGAGGGAGGATGGGGCGGGCTGGGGTGAAGCTGGATCTGACTCAGCCCCGTGCCTGCACCCCCACGGCCGAGTCCCCCTGCCCTCGTTAGCAGTGTGCTATTTTTTACGGAGGCCCTGGGCCCCAACCTCACCCTGCCCTCTGCCCTGCCCCTGAGGGCCTGGTTCAGCCCAGGTGCCAACCACTGTGCCCCCGTGATGCCCATCTCAGGGCCAGTGCACCCAGGTGCTGGCAGAGGCCCGGAGGGCCAGTCCTGGGAGGGTCACAGTGAGCCTGATATCTACCAGCACCCCCTCTGCTGGCTCCCCTGCCCCCCACCCCTTCCCCCGTGTATCCCATCGGTCCCAGCGAAGGCTCACTCTGGCAGCCCACCCTCGGGGGGAGAGCTGGCCACAGCCCCCCCGCTCCCTGCCTCTCACCATCACATTGGGTACTGCTGGACCCAACAGGGCCAGGCAAGGTCTGGGGGAATGTGTCTTATTTCCGTGATGACCACGCCACCTCTGCCTGGCATCCGCTGTGCCCGAAAGGATGGGAAGACTTCTAGCATTTTACAGATGCTGAAAACTTAGTGTGTGTGTCGGGGGGGGGGGGGGTAAGTCAGGTGAGTGAGAAAGCCCAGGGCATTGCTGGAATCGGTGAAGTCTGGAGAGGGATGGAATATGGATGAGGCTGGCTCCTAACAGCTCAGAATGCTAAACGCCTCGTGCACTCCACAAAGGCCTCTCGGCTCCCTCTGTGCAGGACCGTGGGGGCCGTGCCGCGGGAGACCAACAAATG
>PVJI01001950.1:0-80542 GCA_004026765.1 Micronycteris hirsuta | reverse complement strand
ACAAATGTGGCAATGACTTTTAGGAAGGGAACGTGGGCTGCCGTGACGGGGATTCGTTCACCCCTTGCACAAACACTTCTCGAGCACCCGCTATATTTGGTCAAGATGGACAATGCCTTTTCCCCAGTGGGGCTTACATTGCAAGGAGAAAGCGCACCCCGAACTGGGCTGGCTGGGAGCATCAGAAGGGCCCTTAAGGGTGTTCAATTCTCTTTTTCCCCCATTCCCGTTCCTCCTCCCCAGTGCAGGCAAACTCGTCCTCCACCTAGCCCTGCGGATTGCAGACCCTGCCCCGAAACAGGTCGTCTTCTACCCGGTCAACTCCAAGAGACCCTGAGCCACAGCGGACCCCAGCCCACCCTCCAGGAGCTCTGATCCCTTCCCTGTGCCCCGGGCTCCTCTGCTAACGCGCTGGCTCCTTGCTTGTCTGTGCCCAGGTCCTACGGGCCAGTATCTTTTTTTTTTAACTGTGGTAAAATACATGTACCATAAAATGTACCATTTTAACCGTTTTTAAGGACACAGTTCAGTAGTGTTAAGTCCACGCACATTGTTGAGGGGCCTGTCTCCAAACTTTTTCATGCCCTCTAACCCACAGCTGCCCTCCGCCTCCCCCGCCGGCCCCTGGCGACCACCGTCCTCCTTTCTGTCTCTGCGAGTTTGATGGGTCTGGGAATCTCCTCGCGGTGGAACTGTACAGCATTTGTCTTCGTGTGACTGGGCACGGTTCACGCACGTCACAGCACGTGTCAGAATTCCCTTGCTTTTGAAGAGCGAACAACCTAACATTCCACGAATGGAAACACCACGTTCTGTGCGTCCGTTCCTCCCTCACTAGACACTCGCGTGGTTTACGCCCGTTGGCTGTGGTGAATGACGCTGCTGTCTCTTCCAGTGTCTGCTTTCAGTTCTTTTGGACAGATACCTAGAAGTGGTATTTGTATTTCTAATTTTGGGGTGAATGCTTGCCAGCGTTTTAAGTTGAACCAATTGGGGTAAAAACGCACGCTTCACCATCTCCAAAGAGCACACGCAACAGGTCGAAAATCCGCCTCTCGTCCATGGACCACGCACACAGGAGGCTTTGCTTTTCAGGCTGAGGCCCCCAGGAGCAGCTGCTGCCTGCCCCTCCCCGGGAAGGACAATTTGCAAACAGTGGTTAAAGTCTCTGCTCACTCAGCCAGGGTCGGGGACAATCACGTGTTGCTTCAGGTAGCGCTGAGTGGGGACGACTCTCTGTGTGTGAAGACTCGGGAAGTCGCAGGAGCCATTCCACATTCCAACACGTGGGCCCGCATCAAAGTTCCAAGGCTCTAACCACCAGCAAATAAATAGCGCGTGGTGACCCTCGTCTCGACCATGAGGCCCAGTGTCTCTCCACTATTGATGTTTGGGGGCCAGAGAGTTTTTACAGGGCAGGGGTGGGGGGCAGCGTGCCCATTGCATTGTGTGAGGCTGAGCGGCATCCCTGGCCTTTACCCTTTAGATTCCAGTAATACCTTTCTTCCGATGTAAATGTCTCCAGATATTGCAAATGTCCCCTGGGCATGGCGGTGCAGAGTCACCCCCAGTTGAGATGTGCTGCCATGGCCAGAGCACCCTTTCTCAGGGACTGCAGTGGACACTGTGATGGTTAGGTGACAGTAAAACCGTGTACATCTGAGCTAAAGCCAGCTGGGGGGGGGTCACTAGGCTAAGAACGTTTGCAGAAAGAAGCACTGACAAGGACCGCTGCAGTCCATGGGGGAGCTCTGCTGAAGTTTCCTCTGGGGCTGCACTTGAAAATGGACTTGAGATCCAAACCCATGCATGAGACTGCAGGGGGCAGATTTGGCCTTCAGAACAAAACCAGCTTTCCTGGGCCGTGCATGCAAATTGCTGCTGCTAAGTGCTGGTTATAAATGATTGTGAATTCTTCCTCACTGCTCACAAAAGCAGGCCTTCATCACCGCCTCCGTTGTTCCCTATGTGAATTGAAATACATGAGCCTGGATTTCAGTTACACCTCAGGAATGGAGCCGTCTGTGACACGGGGTGCAGGTGGCCCTGTTGACTCTCCCGTTGACCATCTTCCACGTGCCAACCCTGCCCTCAGCACACATGCTAAGTGGGGAGGAGCGGGATTCTCAGAGGGGCCTCTATGTTCTCATTCTAGCCCTTGGTTTCAGCATTCAGAAATCCAGACAGCTGTTCACACATATTACCTAAAGTTTAACTGCATCAGGTCCCAGGCTTGGTCTGCTCTGTGCAGACTGTGAGGCCTCCCCACTTCACGCTGAGCCCTGGTGCCACCAAATTGCCAGAGCCAGGTGCCACCACCGCTGATGGTAGCATTGCCTCGGTCCCAGCAGGGGGACAGCACAGGGAGTCCTGTCTCACAGTCGCGTCAGCCAACAGGTGCATGAGCCAGCCATTGGTCTCCAGTAGATTGAGCCAGAAGAGGCAGGTACCTGCCCCATGGGACAGGGAGCAGAATGGAAGGGGCGTTGGGGAAGGGAGGCTGGAGCTGGACACCAAGTTTGTTAAACTTCCACCTAGCACAGGGGTTCAGAGCACAGACTCTGCCCTGCCAGGGCCCAAGTTCAAAACCTAGTAAGGCCACCACGTTCTCTTGTGCTGGCCACTCCCCTCTCTGCACCTCAGATTCTTCACCAGTAAGTGGAGCTGATGATAGACCCAAGCCCAGAGGATTGCGTGAGGAGGCAGTTTGCATATGGAAAGCATGAGAAAGCTCTCCAGCATTCAAGACGCAGCGTGTTAAGTCTTTCTCATTGCGGCATAGCCTCCAGCAAGGCATTTGAAGTTCGAGGAGCCTCAGTTTCCCACTGTGTAAGGCGGAACCAGTCATGCCTTTTGAAGGGGAGAAGGGAAATCAAATAAGGAAATAGACCTGAAACCTCGAGTCCAGTGCCTGGCACGTAGCAGGTGTTCGGTAATTGGCAGGAGTTATCTTTATTGACAAAATCATGTCCCTGGCTTCCAATGCCTCGGCCTTGTCACTGCGTCGCTTCCTCTCCCTCTTCTGTGCTGGAGGAGCTGAGGGACGCTTTCAGTCACCGTGAGTCCTTTCCATCAAAGAGGCCGGGCTAGGGGACAGCTGTCTGTCAGATCAGCATGCTGTGTGAGCCCAGAGGTTGTTGATACTTCCCCCATCTCCTTGGCATTTTCTATCCGGTGACAATTTCCATGAAAAGCAATTATGGCCGCTGAGCAGTTAATTAGAGAATGGCTCCATTTTCCTCTTCCAGCTGTGCAAATGTCGCAGCTGGTTTCCCATCCCTGAACACAGCGAATTCTCAGGAGGCACTCTGCCCATTGCTGGGGCAGAGATGGTACCTCATGTCAATACGGAGAGGTTTCCAGCTGCTCCCTCGGGAGGCATGGCTCAGTCCTTAACTTGCTGGGTGACCCTGGGCCAATACTTCATCTCTCTGGGCTTCATTTTCCTTAGAGAAAGACTAATAATATGAGATTCCCAACCCTGTGTTAGGACTTATAGGAGCCGAAACAAAGCGAGGGCACGACCCCTGTGCTGTTATTCAGAGGAGGGTGAATGGGGTTGGAATTCAAGGGATGTGGGTACTCACCCAGGCAGGGTGACCTCAGACAAGCCATCCCACCTGCCCAGAACTTGTACTGCATGTCTGTAAAATAGGCACAACACACGTGAATCAGTTGTTTGTGTTCCTAGTTATTTATACCCTGCCTGCTTCCAAAAAGGATTTGAGACAGCTTGTAATCAGATGCTGTGAAAATAGACATGCAAAATCAAAGACCATGAGGAGACAGGAGGAAGAGGCCAATATACCAGCCACATGGACCAACATAGTTTCTGCGGTTAATCTGATCCTTTTTGCTTTGGATCCCAGGAAGCTCAGGGCTAAATTTATTATTCCGGAATTGCACCATCCAGACAATTACCTGTTCAAAAGAAAGTCCACGCTTACTTCTTGTTCAAAGGACACAGACCTTTTTCCTGGAATTAAATTCTGAAAATAATCACCAAAGATACCAAGCCTCAGAAAGCAGTCTATAAATGTTAGTCTTTACATCGATTCACTCAGTAACTATTTATTGTGCAGATGCCAGGCGTTGAGAATGTTGGGGACCAGGAGTGAACAAGCTCCCCGAGTAGCTGCCCTCACAAAGTATATTTTGGTGAATGAAAACACACAATATGTAATAAACAACACCAAGTAAGTAAACAAGAAAAGATGAGAAAATGTGTAGCTCTGAAAATGATAGGGTAGGGAGTAGAGACGGGGGATGCTACCTCGGAAGGTCAAAAAAGCATCTTTGTGAAAGTCACTTTGGAGCTGAGAGCTGAATGGCCCACAGACAGAAGTCTTGACCATGTTGGAGGAGAGAGAACATTGCAAGCAGAACCAACAGCAAGTGCAAACGTCCTGAGGACAGGGGGAGAACTTGGCACTTTGGAGAAAGGGAAAGAAGTGTGATAAGCCGTAAGATGAGGAAGGCATAAGATGAGGGTGTGAGATGAGAGCTGAGAGCTAGGTCATGGAAGTCAGAAGTTTCTACTCTGGGCTGTGCACTCAAATCATGTGGGGAGCTCTGTAAACTGCACCACACTCGAGCCCCATCCCTAGAGGCTCTGGTCTAAGGTGGGCTCCAGGTGGTGGCGTGCTTCGAAAGCACCCGAGTGATTCTACAGAGCACCAGGGTGCGGCCAGTGATGAAAGACCTTGCGGACCATTGGAAGGACTCTACCCAATGTGATAGAAGCCACAGAAGGAATTTTAAAGTCTTCTTGGCTATGGGGTGGAGTATGGATCTAAAATAGGACAAGGGTAGAAGGAGAGGCAGGGCATGCTTAGGGAGCCAAGACTATGCAGGGCAAATATTTTTCCAGGGTCTTCGTTTATATGAGTAATTTGAGTCATGCCAAATCAGTGAGTCAGCACCATTCAGGTGGCCAGAAGCCACAGGATCCTGTGACAGAAATACTGCACTGGCTAGTGTGAGTAATCTGCTTGCCACCGAGACCTCCTGGACCTATAGCCAGGCCATGGGCCCCAGAATGACCATAGGTGTGAGTTCAGGAACTCCTTGGGGCATCTGGTCTACCCAATGTGTGTGACGGGTATGAATGGAGGATTGGGTCTAGTGTCTAAAAAAGTCCCTGTCCGGATTCAGGGTGCTCCGTGGCACTGCTGGGCCCTGCTGCTGTCAGGCACTAGAAGGGGACTTAGACTTTACAACCAGACAACAAGAAGACTCCAAAGCATAGGACGCCCTGAGGTCCAGGGCCCAGAACAGGTGTAAGGATGGCACTGGGAGGGGAGAGGTGAAGGCAGACTGGGCAAATGTAGTGGCAGAGCAGGGAGAAAAGTGGATTCATCCAGGGATCTAGAATATGCTAAGGAGGCAGAGCTGTTCTTATGAGCAGAATTTACAACAACAGTAGTCATCAGGGCTGTGGGCAAACACTCGGCTTTCTTGTTTGGGGGCACATGGTAGAATCACAGTTCTTTGCCTCCCTGAACTTGTGCATGGTGAGTGGCTTTGGCCAGTGTAACAGGAGGGAAGTGACATGTCACTTTGAACAGAAGTTTTGAGGTGACTCACAGTTTGCAATGTTTTCCTCTCTACCTCTGTGAGGTGGAACCTCCCTGAATGGGTCCCCAGGGTGGCAATGTTGAACAGAAGTGTCCCCAAGCCTCTGTGGACATGGCACAAGAGTGAAAAATCAGCTTTGCTGTTGGAAGCCTCTGAGATCAGGGGCTGGGTAGGTATTTGTTACTGCAGCGTAACCAAGCTCATCCTGACTAATGCTGTGACTTTTGAGTGACCGAGGCTGGGGTTTCTGCCACAGTTTCCTCTTGCCCTTGGCCTTCCCAGCCTTATCTGGGACAGAGATAAGGACACTGGGCAGCCATGTTCTGGGGCTTCGGTGGTCCCTAGAATGGAAGCCGGCCAGTAGAGCACATGTGCATGGCCCCCTGCAAGCTGGCCAGCCCCAGGCTCCCCAGCCCCACCCTGGCTGCCGGTTCATTAGATGAAAGTGCTATCACCTGTCAGACAAACTGCTAGAACTGTGATAAATTAATGATCAAATGGTACAGTCAGCGCAGCTACTGTACTGGCTCGGCTAGTTACAAGCCTTTAAAAAATGCAGCCGGCATTAAAAAAAAATCAGGCGTTAAAGGAAAATGTCACCCGGGTTTTCAAAAAGGATCTCTTTTAAAATGACCACAGACGGCTTGGTTTCAGGGTCTTTATTTGATTTCGGTTGCTTATATTTTGTTTTATTGTTCACAAGGAAAAAGGGGGCAGGGAAGGGAGGGCAGAGAGGGCAAAGGCAAGGTTGGAATTTCTGACGATTTTTACCAGCCTCCGGCCCTGCAGGGCATCTGACAGGGAATTTGCCCGTTTCGATAAAGAGGGGGGAGATTCTTCCCAGGGCCTGGCTGGAATGATGTCTGAGCAGTAATTACGATACAAATATAATAGTGTCCGTGATTTTGTACCAAGATCTTTGCTTTCTTCTTTCATTTTACTCATCCCGCTAGCTCCAGAAGATGGATGTCAACATCCCCATCCTTCAGACAAGAAACTGACCCTCAGAAACTTGCTGTGGTTAATATTCTTTGAATGCCAGCTATGTCTACTTTACACGCACGACCTCATACAAACGCCACCAGAACCCAGAGTAGATTCCCATGTGACTCCCCTTTTAGAGGAGAAAAAAGGGAGGACCAGAGAGGTTAAGTGACTTGCCTGCAATCACACAGCCCATAAGCAATAAAAGGAGGAATTCCACAGTGGCTTCTGGCTCCTGAGACCCCAGAATCTCATTCCTGAGGGTCCCTGGTAAGGGAGCGATTTCCAAAAACGAAAGAGGGAAAAGATTGCTCTTGACTTCAGGCACAAAGCTGGACTCCCAGGTGTGGTGGGTTCTCGTTACATAAATGTATAGGTTTCCTCTGTGAGTGAGTCAGCCCTGCCTGGCCCTTCCACCTACGGTTTTATGAGCTTAATTTATTCTTTTTAATATAAAATCTCATTACCTGAACATGATACCACCACCTCCACTTTATCTTTGATATAAGAACAGAGAGAAACCTAAATCAAACCTTTAAATAAAGTCTATAATCATGCTGCACTTCCACTTGCTTTTCAAATTTCTAAACAAAATTAAGTTGGAATACCTTGAGGAGAGTAGCGTGGAGAGGGAAGTGGAGCTGGAGGGGGGAGACCACGCACGTGGCTTTCCTGGCGGCCACGGGGGATGTGATTACTCGGGAAGAAGAACTCAGTCTGCCTGATGCTAGGCTGTTGCTATTCTCTGGCTCCCCGGCTCGGGTTTGGAGAGGAAATCAGAGGAAGTCCGCCCCAAACCTGTGTGTGCCTGGGATTGATCTCAAAAAGCCATTTGCCTCACCTTGATGTAGTTTTCAAGGCATTTCCTATCCAGCCATTAATTTTCATAAAGGGGAAATCGACGATTAGTTTAAAGAGACACAGTCAGGGGTTTTTATTCCCCGGGAGCCTGGGGTGGGCAACTCGGGGCGGGGCGCAGGGGGCGGGGGTGTCTTGGCAGCTAAAGGTGGCAGGGGTTCCTGGGAGGAGGAAGCTTTCCAGTGTCGGGAGGCAGGTTGGTCTGGGCAGAGAAGGCACTAGTTCCTCAACTGAGGAAGGTTCACTCTGCAAAGAGCCCTGGCCTACGGGTCTGAGGGATGGAGGGGAAGAGGCAGCAAGCCCCACCCAGGCCCACAGCTGCTTGGAGAGGCCAGTGAGGACGAGCCAGCTCCTTGGAGGACAGCAGTGCTTCTCAGCAGCTCAGCAGTGACCCAGGCTCACTTTCTTGGGAGGAGGACCCAGGTTCCCGAAAGCTGGCCTCTTGTCTAAGGTTGCACAGATTCCACCAGTGTTGGTCACAGGAGCAGAAAAATGTCCCAGAGGAGGAAGCAGTTTGGACTAGGGGTTTGCCTGGGCACCAGGACACACAGGTTTGAGTTTCAGCTGTGCCGCTTGCCTGTCAGATAACCCCGGGCAAGGCAAGTCAGTTCTCTCGGCCTCCCTGAGTTTCCCCATCTGTGAAATGGGGACAAATACTCCCTACTGCATGTAAAATTACAATTGCCTATGGGAAAGTGCCCAGCCCTGTCAAATCTGAGCACCAAAGAGCTGGGTCCTTTCTATTCTTCCTTTAGAACGTCACTTATCCTGACACCCAGTCTCCCCTCTTCCAGGAAGCCTTTCTTGATTATTGACAATGGGGCTAAAACATTCGAGATTTGCATTTCTTCAGACCTTAGGTAAATAGCGTGCAGCACGGCAGCGTGAAGGGAACAGGCAGGCTCTGGTCCCAGCCTCCCTGGGCCCAAACTCTAGCTCTGCACGTGCTCACTCGTGACCTTGGGGAAGTTGTTTAACCTCTGGTGCCTCTGTTTCTTTCCTATAAAATGCGGGGGGCGGATTTTAATCCCTACTTTACAGATGTGGTTCAGATTAAATTAGTTCATTGCTGTTAAAGAGTTTAGAAAAGTGCCCGATACACAGCAAATTGCAGTAAGGGTAACTAAGAATATTACCGATGTTATTAGTGTCGTTCTCAAAGCAGCTCAGATGCCTATGCCTGGGCGTTTGTGTGTGTGCATGCGTGTGTGTGTTAGTCTCACGCAGGTGATGTTTTTAGGGAAGTATCATATACAAACAGAAATGTAAACATCGAAATGCACAGCTCCAAGAATCTTCACACGGCAAACATACCTGTGTAGCCAGCTTCCAGATAAGACACAGAACACTGCTGACCCTTGAAAACAGCGTCTCTTGGAGGTCACGCTAGAGTAGATGAAATGCAGGAAGATGCCAGTAGGACGGTCCGTTGTAAACAAGTACTTTGAAGCGTGGGGTAGAAGGACGCGGCTGGAGGGACTACAATAACAACCCACATGGATGTTCCCCAGGGTCACACCCACGCGCCGAGGCTGTCAGATTCCCCCTTCTTGTCTCCTGGCCTTGACTTCCCCTTCCACACAAGGTGGGAGGGGACAGTTGGCTGAGACAGCCTCTTACAGCTCTAAGCACGGATTTGGTCAGTCATTGACTTAAATATTTATTGAGCAGCTACTATGTGCCAGGCGCTGTTATAGGGACTTGAGAGACAGTGATACATGAAACAGTTACCCATCTGTGTTCTCGCAAATTCTACATTCCAGCAGGAGGAAATGGACAAGAAGCAATCAGAAGAATAAATAAGTAATTCCATGTGATTCTGTGATTCTAAGTGAGTGCCCCAGCCGGAGGAGACATGGCAGCCGCCCTGGATCACAATCCTCTTCCTTCTCCTCCGCCCACTGCTCTGCGTCAGGCCAGGCATGAGTGGCTTCCAAACCGATTTTCCTGAACCCTGTCCCCTGGAATGCGAGAATGTCAGAGGCTCTCCCGAAGGAAAGGAAGGTGCCAAGAGAGATCTGGCCATCCGTATCACTTTTTCCAATTTGTCCTAATGAGGACAAAATATTTTAGACACACGAAAGGGAAAGAAATAGAAATGAGCGAGCCGAGCTTGCGAGGTAGAGTTGAAGCTCTCTGGACCCATCCCCTACTGCCCGGAGGTTTGGTCTCTCCTGCTGGGAGCTCTGCCCCCCACCCATGCTCTGTGGATTCGAAGGAACCAGTTCCCATAGCCCCTCGCACCTGTCATTATCCTGAAAATGAGCTCTTTGCCTTAGGGGGCCCCTGCTTTCTGCCCAGAGAACCATCTCATCAGATGCACGGAGGCCTTGGAGGGGCTTCTCTCTGCAGGAGAACATCCCACTGCCTGCCGCTCCCACAGGTAGCGAGCAGAGGCAGAGCTGGGCAGACCTCAGTGCCGGCCCAGTCTGGATGGAAGGGGAGAGGAGAGGTTGGTGGGTGGTGGACTAAGTCAGGGCGACCCAGGGAAGGGCTGATCTTAACTATCTTAGCGGGGAGCCAGCTGACAAACATGGTCCTTGAGTAACAGGATCGGGGTGATAGTCCAACTATTTAATGAATGCACCTCACGGGCCCCAACAGGCCTTCTGGAGCACACACTGGGTGGCCCACGCTGGGTCAGGCTTTCCCTTTTCATGGCTCAAATTGAGGGAAACCAGGGGTCCCAAGCGTGGCCTGGGGCTGTGGGGAGGGCAGGTGCTCAGGGCCTTCAGATAACAGGAAGTCGCCAGCTGGGTGATACATTTTACTATCATGACAAACAAGGTGACCTGGGCCGGAACCGTGGAAAAAGACATGGGCCTGGATCACCAAAAGCCAACAGTGTTTGGAGGAAGAACTTTAATGCAGGACGCGTACTTGAGTCCAGAAACTTCTAGTCCATCCTGAGTTTTGAGGGTCCAGCTTTACTCAAAGAACAGGAAAAAAAGGCAGTTTGTCGACCTACAAGGCGATGTCCGGTGTGGAATGGGCATTGGTTATATGATGGCCACTGTACCCCACAAACGAATTTGTTGGAAGCATCAGTGTTTTCTGAAAAAGCTGTCATGGGTTGTTAAGATTTCTAACTGGAGGAATTGCCCATAGAAATCTGAGCTTCTGGGTTCTTTTGGAACAGCAGACTCAGGAGCATCGGTGAGCCCAGTGCGAGCCCTCCGCGGTGCCTGTAGCAGTGTGGGAGCTGCTCCCCCAATGGCGTGTGCCCTCAGGTCCCCCCAGGTCCTCTGCAACCCACTTTCCTCACTCATGTTTCCTGCCTGACCCTGAGTTTACCACTCACAAAAATATGGAAAGAGCAGAGCGTTTGAAACCAGAAGATCTCAGCTAATCTCTTAATCCTGCCCTTTCCAAGATCATGTAATTTCTTGGAATTTCAGCTACTCCATCTGTGAAATGCTGGTCATAATTTCTTCTTCAAAAGATAGTGCAGATCACTGAGAGTCAGGACCACAGAGGTGTAAAGAGCAGAGGCATCGGAATCAGACTGCATTTAAATCCTGGATATGTCACTGCCCAACTGCATGACCTTGGACAAATCCCTTCACCCTCCTGTGCCTCGTTTTTCTCATCTGTAAAATGGGCACAATAAATGGTCGACCTGGCAGGCTGCTGAGAGGATCCCACAACAGCACGGATGGACCTGGAGAGTATTGTGCTAAGTGAAATAAGCCAGTTGGAGAAAGACAAGCACCATCGGGTCTCACTTGTACACATGGAATCTACTGAACAAAATAAACTAACAAACAAAATAGAAACAGACCCACAGATAGAAAGAACAGACGTATAGTCGCCAGAGGGGAGGGGCATTGGGGGGCTGGGGGAAAATGGTGAAGGGATTAAGAAGTACAGATTGGTGGCTACGGAGTAGTCATGGGGATGTCAAGTACAGCACAGGGAACACAGTCGATAATACTGTAATAACTATGTACGGTGCCAGGTGGGTTCTTGAAATATTGGGGGGATCACTTTGTAAAGGATATGATTGTCTAACCACTTGGCTAGGCACCTGAAGCTAATAGAAAATAATATTGAATGTAAACAGTAATTGGAAAATAAAATTAAAAAAATAAAACAACATGGCGGTCCTGGACTGATCATCCTGTGCTGTGCCTTTGTGTGGGGGTGTGTCACGCTGAGACGGGGCCCTGCCCTGGGTGTCCACAGGCCCCCACAGGCCTATGTCTCTGTACGACATTTGTCTGCTCCCCCGGCTGCCTCCTCACCCAGACTGGGGGTTCTCTAGAGGCTGAAGAGTCTGTGTCTTCTTGCCTGCTGCGGTGACAAATCCGGTGCCGGGTACTGCTTGCTGGCTCCCTCTGGTCAAGGTCCCTCACTCCTTACCCCACTTGCTCTGTGGACAGCTGGGAGGGGCCTCCTCTGAAGAAACTGGGTGAGAATGCGGGTCCCACGTGGCCTTCCCCATAAGGTCTCCTCATGTGGGGCTGGGGGCAGCAGCCTTTTCCTGCGGTGCTTCACCGGACCTCCCCTGTCCGATGGCCGCCACCCCAGCTCCAAACAGGGTGCCTCTGAGTCATCTAGGAACCCAGAGCAGCGTCCAGATGGGACGGAAACCTATTTTTACCTGCTATTGATCTCCCTTGCCCAGAAACCGTCATTACCCTGGTGGAAAATGGCAGTTCCCAATGGCAGGAGCCTCCTGGCCGCTCTGGCCAGTGGGTGCCAAGCAAATTGCTCCCAGCCACCAGGCGGGAAAACCAGAATAACTTTACGAGACAGCCGTCCGGGCACAGCCCTATGGGGGCTCTCGGAAAAAAAGCTAACTTTGAGTCCTTCTAACATTATCCACATCTTTTCTGGACTTGTCTTTTTTGAAACAAAGATGAAGCTAGTCTCTAATTGATCTGCGTCTGCCATTCTTGGCTCTGCCTGGCAGCTGGACAGAAATGCGGGACCTGGGCCAGGGTTAAGCCCGGCCGATGCTCTTTCTCATGGGGCTCTTGGTGGCCCAGGACTCTGGGCTCGCAAAGGAGTCACAGGGGTCTCTGTAGACCAGAGACTCCTGCTAGACCAGAAGGAGACTAAGGAATAGGGTTAAGCCTTGTTCCCTTCCACATTAAAGCCAAATGCCTTCTCCCTAACTCCCTGAAATCAGCCGTGCTCTTCTGCATGGGCCGAGGAACCAGCTCCCCCCTCACACATCCAGCCCATGCTGTGCTGCGGGAGTCAGCCGGGGAGCTGCGCAAACACTCTCCCATAACGCAGGTCGCACAGGCTCGGTGGCTGGGCAGCTTGAGTCCAGTCCCGTGGTGCGGTGCTTGTAATCGGTTGACAACCCACTTTCTGGTGGAGGGGAGAAACCCTCATTCCTGGCATTTGCTGATTCCCGTGGTGTAAACATTACTGCCATGGCCGATTTCAAGGCAGCAGCCAGACTAAATGCCGCGTTGAGAAAAGATGCAAGATGCACGTGATCAGCTCACGAGCTGGTACCCACCAGCTCCGGCTCACCACTGGCTCCAGCTCTGCCACCTGCTGCTCTGTGGCCTCAGACAAGTTACTTAACCTTTCTGTGTCTCAGTTTCCTCAAGTGTGAAATGGGCATAAGAATAGTGCTGACTTCTTAAGATTGATGTAAGATTTAAAAGATAAATTCTTGGAACACTGTTAGAGCTGTGCCTGGTACCTGGTAAGCAGTCAGTACGTGTTGGGTGTGATTATTATTATGGAGTTATTACTATTATTATGAAGTTCATAGCTGAGTTGGTAGGGTAACACTCATGTGTACACATACAGACATGTGCATAGAGAGAGGTACATAGGGAATCACTAACTTGGGAAAGGCCAGGCAAGGAGAGATAAGCATTGGGTGGAGCAGTCCCCGGAGGCTTCTTGGAGGAGGTGAGAAGGAGAAAAGAAGTGAGCAGAAGGTTGGGGACCAGGACACAGAGAGAGGGGCATGCGAGGGCTCAGAGACAGATGGTGGGAGTCAAGGAGATGAGGAGTCAGCACGGAATGCAGGCCCAAGCCCACCATACACGTGGGCTCACTGGTGCATGAGGGCTAAGCCTCCTGAGACTCCCAGTAGCCCGGCCCAGAGCAGAAGTCCCAGCCAGGGGGAGTCTGAACAGGGCATCCACGCCCCTCGGGCGCCTCTGGTAGGCGATGTTCCAGAGAACTGGCCTGAGGAGCAGACACTGTACCCCCGATGCCCAGACTCTGCTGCCCCAGCACGGCCTGGCTGCCCTACTCCGTAATTGCGAGTGATAATTATTGAGTGCGCACAAAGGCCTGGCTTGTTTGCTCGTGCGGGTGGGGGCCCGGGGGGCTTTGTTTGGGCCAGGAATTGTCATGGGGCCTCTGTTTAGCCAGTGCTGTCTCCTCTTTGTTAACATTCCTCGCAGACTGTGGCTCCTCCGGGGCTGCAGAAGAGGGAGGGGAGGCGGCACCGGTGTCCTCTCGCTTCCTCCCACCCCTGGGAAACCTTGGCCTTGCTTCCTCCTCGCAGGGCCCGCCCCACCAGGGACAGGAACGTGAAGCAAGCGGTGGACAGGCCCAGAAATAACCCTGCTCACCTGGCAGGTGCAAGCCCCACATCTCAGGCAATTTTGCCTTAAACACGGGGCCTTTCCCGTTAGCCATTGTGGGCTGAAAACAGTCATTAGCTGTCACTTTCTATGGAGGCCTTCTCTGTCTTTCGGGGGGCAGGGGCGATAATTACACACCTGGGCCCTTCAGCACCTTGCACAGCCCCCAGGACAAATGCTACCTAGGGCCTCTCGGCCCTGGGGGCCCATTCCCACCCAGCACTTACACGGCCGACAAATGAATGTTTTTGCCGGTCCTGGGTTCACATAAATAGCCACAAATTCCTATAATTAACTACAGTAAGCTAGGCTGGGATTAAAACAAAGACGGGCTTGTTTATGGGATGTTCTGAAACAAGCAATTTTCAACATTACAGTGTTAACTGCTGTCTCTGTCTTTGTTAAGCAAGGCATGGGGTGAGGGGGGGGCAGGCATGAGTGGTGAGGGGCCCCAGCTGGGAGCTGGGAAGGGGGTAGGGGTGATCGCTTCTGATGTTTCAGCCAAAAACCCTTTGTCCGTGGGTCACTGGATCCCTAAGACCCCAAGGCCCGCTGAACCTCTAGTGGAGGACAGCGGCGCCGGCTGTAGCCCAGGAGGCGCTGTTCGCTCTTCCCAGATGAGGGGGCATGAGGGTCCCCACAGGGCTACCCCGCTCATTCCTGGCAAAAGTGTCTCCTTCCACCCACCAGCAAAATTCCTGAAATTTCCACCTTTAGGTGCTAAAGTGGGTTAGGGCTTTGGAGACCGTCTGGCCCAGGCCTTCCTTTCCCAGCTGGGGAAACTGAGCCCCAGCGAGGCCAGCACCACTGACTGCCCGCGGCTCCTCGGTGAGCCGATGGACAAGCAGGACTCGAACCCAAGGGCCGGCGACCTCAGGCCCAGTCCCGCCTGCTGCCTGTTTTGTTTTGTTTTGTTTTTCTTATGGCTAGTGAGTCAGAAATAGTGTTTACATTTTTAAATGGTTGAAAAAAAATTAAAAGAAGAATAACATGACCTGGCTTGTGAAACTTAAATGAATTTTAAGCATCCATAAAAAAAGACAGAAAAAGGCTTGCTGGCACGCGCCTCTCATCCGTCCCCCGTTCTCACCGGCTGCTCTCGAGCCGCGAAGGCTGCGCTGCGTGCTGGCTGGACTCTGGAGCCCCCAAAGTCTAAAACATTTACTGTCCAACCCCTCCCAGAAAAACCGTGCCGGTCCCTGCCCTGGGACCTTATACACTGCTTTCTTTTTAAACATTTTGAAAAGCAGGGTTTGCTTCAAGTCTGGTTTCTGTTCCATGAGATTCTCTCTTCACACCAAATCTTGGGCAGACAGTCAGTGTGCGCATCTCCCTACGGGACCTGTTCTGCTCCATCGGGCTCGGAGCAGGGGGTGACTGAGGACCCGGAGGACACCTTGTGGGCTCCCCGAGTAGGTGGGAGAGTGTCTGAAACCCCCAGATGCAAACAGTGTTTCCTGCCAAGGCCTCCTCGTCACACCAGCTGCGGGGTATCCATGTGGCCTGTGTTTCAGTCCTCAGAGGAGAAGCCCCCGGGCAGACCCCAAGAGAGGAAATTGTCAGGAGACCTTTCTGCCAGGTGGCCTTGCTGCACATGGGTTGGGCAAGTGAATTGAACATTCAGCAGATGCGCCCTGAGCTCCCGCTCTGTGCCAGGAGCAGTGCTGAGCTCGGGGGGTATTGAGGTGGACAGATGAGACAAGGTCACAGCCCTCTCGGGGCTGGCAATCTAGCAGGAGAGACAGAGAGTGAAGACGTTACATAATTAAGGTCAAGTAGCTAGTCATTATGAGGAAGGAAAATAGAGTAAGGGTGTAATCCTAGATAAAGGAGTAAAGGAAGGACTCGAAAGAGTAACGTTTGAGCAGGGAATGAGTGAGTGAATGAATGATAAAAGAGTAGAGAAAAATCCAGAGTTTGGACAAGGCCCGAGCAGCCTGGCCCACGTAAGTCGCCAAATAGATGCTTCAGGTCACCCTGGAGAGAGGTGGATCGGACATTGAAGAACGACCTGGAGAACTTAGAGATTTGTGCTACGGGGGGAGGAGGCAATCTCTGCTGCGGACACAACCTTAAAACCCTGGTCATCCTCACCAGACCCCTGGAGAAGAACCCCAAAGCACAGATGCTGGTCCCCAGTGGCAAAACATCCTGAGGCACCAAGAAATCAGAGACGAGCATCCTGGAACCTGGGTCCCTCACTCCTGGGGAGACACTCCGGGGAGGTGGGCTGCCGCGAGCCAGCTCCCGCCCTGCCACGGTGCTCCAGGTCTGTGGCCTGCGCTCCTGTGTGGGATTCTCCAGCGTCCTGCCCCTTCCACTTGTACTTGTTAATCTTGATGATCTGCCATCATGGTGCCGCCATAAAGGTCATTCGGTGCGCGCGTGGCAGGGTGATAGCCCTCATAAAAAGCCAAGAAGGGATTTAACAACCACCCGGGGGGAGCAAGGGCTCCCGCCAGGGCTGCTCACTGGGCCAAGGGGCCAGGTGGCTGCAAACACGTCCGTCCGGGCTCAAGTCCGATCCGGGGAGGGGCTCAGAGGGCGCGGAGGGGAGGCTGGGTGGGCACGCTTTGAGAAAGCTGAGGAAGTCAGGTGGTGCCACACGAAGTGGTTCCTCTGGATCTCTGTTGTCACCTCTGAAAAATGGGGCAGGGTGGAGTGATGACAATACAGCCTCTTAGAATTGTCAAAAAGAGCGGAGGAGGTGACATGCACAGCTGTCACCTCTTTAAAGGATGTGCAGGCACCAGCCATGAAATTGGTGGCAGAGGCAGGGCAGTGAGAGTCCAGTAGGTCTATGAGATGGTCATGACCTATCTGAGCATCGGGGGTCTTGTCGGACAACAGGCTGTGTGTGAAGAAATGAAGACACGGCTGCTGGAGCCAGGCTGCCGGAGTTCAAGTCCCAGGCTCGGCTCAAAACCCCAGCCCTGATCCCCAGGGGCTGCGCAACTGGGGCCAAGTTGCTTCATTTCTCAAGATCTCGGTTTCATCACCTATAATGTGGAGATAATAATGGGACTGACTGTCCAGGATTTCTGCCAGAATCGCCTGTGTTAGTTACATAAATAAAGCAGTTAGAAAGTGCTCAGTTCAAGGTCATTCACAGGGACCATCTTGGCTGTGGGTTCTGAAATCAGGAGAGAGCTGGGCACCCAGGAGGGCTGTTCTCACTGGTGCCTGAGGAACTGGAGGCTGCTGGGGTCCTTGCTTCTTGCTTTTCCCCACCGGCCGAAGCCGACAGCTGGCCAGGTCTGCTTTATGTCGTGGTTTGCTTCTTCACCCACTTACTTGCTAATGTTGCATTTCTCCAGCTCCAGGTAGGAGTCTAGACGTGGAGGATGCGGCGGGAACAGACAGACCAGGACCCCCGCCTGGGGAGCGGACTTTTAGTGGGAGGGGCGACAAGAAGTACATCTGCGGACAGATACATAACGTCATGCCGGGCAGTGAGTGACCAGCGCTATGGAGGAAACGAAAGCAGGTAAGGGGCTGGTGACGGGGCAGGGCAATCAGCGGAGTTTCCCCAAGGAGGTGATGTCCGGTGAGGTCTGGCCCTCAGTCTCCCCATGGGCGAGACCTGTGTGACAGAGAGACCTGGGTGAAACGTTCTCTCTGGTCACTTTACCCGCTGTGCTGCTTGCTGCCTTCTAGGGGACAGTGCTACTCCAGACCCTGAGGCGTTGGCCCCCAGTGAGCCCAGGGGCTGGTGAGACACAGGCACCTGGCTCCTCAGAACCACGGCTGCAATCAGCCCCGAGGAGAAGTATTTTTTTATTCGGACCAAAGGTGCAATTAACAGCCTCCGCTTGGGCCTCGCCCAGCCCCGGGGCCTCTGCTCACGCCTGACTGACCGGCAGGAGGGAGGGAGGGAAGGGGCCCTCCCAGTACCCCTCAGTCAACTGCCAGGGCTATTTTGGTGACTGTTATTTGGGCAAGGAGTGGGCTAGCGGCTTGTGGGAAGGAGGAAAGGAGGGAAGATGCTAAAAATACTGAGGCCAGACTGAGGTGACCGTCCCGGGCCTAGCCTCCATTCCTGGCTGAGAAGAGCCTCATTCTTGCCCCTCGGGACAGGCCACTGAGGGCTCACCCAGGAGCCCTTGCGTTTTGGCTGTTGTGAGTCATGGCCACCATTAGTTGGAAGGTCCTGGGGGGTTCAGTGGCCTGCTAAGGTCACACAGGTGGTAGGTGAAGGACACGTGTCAGGGATGTTGAGAAGTGGCTGTGTAAGTGAAGCAAAGCCCAGCCCAGTTCATGAGGCACCCTCTCAGGACTGGGAGGAATCTGCATGACGACGTCACCTCTCCACCCCCGCCAGCCTTCCGTACCTCTGCCCCTTCTCCACACATCGAAATCCCTTACGCCAAGGCCTCGGCCTCCAGGATGGCCGCCGTGAGGATCCCAGTCGTCCACGGTCTCTCTCCGCTTTCTGTTCTCTCCTCTGCTAACCAGGGAGGCTCAGGGGCCTGGGGCAGGAGGACTTTTCTGAACCTTCCATCCTGCCTTGACTTTGGGCGATCTCAGATCTCTCACCCAACTGCCAGGCCTCAGCTCTTCGGCTCTGACCCCTTTGTAGATAGCACTGTGGCTCCAACTGAAAGGGTCTGTGGTTGAAGGTCAAAGTCTAGGGCACGAGTGAGCCCACCTCTACCAGAGAAGATGGGGAACATCAGGGGAGGGTAGCTAAGAGGCCCCAAATCTTGGGATCCCGTCATTCATTCACCCACGCCCTCATTCCTTTGACCAGTCATTCCTTAAATCCTTCCTGAGTGTGCACTGTCTACACCTAGGTGTTCTTCTAGGGACTGGCAGTGCGGCGGGGGCCAAACCAAAGCTCCGTCTGGGCGTGGAACCGATGCTGTAGGAGGAACAGACAGACAGACAGGAGTAAGGGAAGCCATGCGGTCGGAGATGACGGCTGCCATGCGGGTGGAGGAAGCCGGGTTAAAGAAACAGGAGTGTGTTACATAGGCACCTGTGTGTGCGTGTGTGTGTTTGTGTGTACATGTGTACCTGTATGTTGCATGTGTGTTTGTGTGTGTGAGATTATGCAGGGGGCCGGGAGTGGCGATCTGGGAAGGTCCTATTTGAACCAGGATGCCAAGGAAGTAAGAATATGAGCTGTTCGAATACCTGGGGAGGAGCATTCTGGGAGCGGGTATGAGGTACAGTGTGCTGAGGGGCCAGTGTGGTTGGGGGAGAGAGAAGGAAAGACCTCAGCGCCTTTCCTGCACCCTTCTGCCCCCCCTTGGTCCTGGGGGCCAAGGCAGCCCCTGCCCTCTCTGTCACCCATCACAGCCCCCTGTCCCCAGGGCAGTCCCTCTGCCTCTGAGCCCCTGCGGAACCTTCACCCTGCAATTACCATCCTCTGCCCAGGGCTATTTCCTGAAGCCTTGTAAATAGAACCTCTTTCAGCTCCACACACATTATGGTTTGTCTAAAACGGTGTCAAAGGAGCCAATTTTCCTGAACGGGGACTATTGACGAGAGGTAAAGTTTACAGAGGAGTCCCGCAGGACCCGGGCCTGCAGGAGTCCAAAACAAGGGCCGGGGTGATGCCAGCGAGGGGCAAAGCCAGCTCAACAGAAGGGCAGGCCTCGGGCTTCTCTCGGGTGGCTTTTGTCCGGGACATGGCAATAAATGAGGTGGCGGAGCCCCCAGCAGACCAGCATTGTCAGGCAGGGTCCCCGCTCGGGCTCAGGGAGGGGCAGAGCCCGGTGCCAAGTGGCTTCCAACCTTTGTGAGCAGACAGCAGCCACACTGGGCCTGCCAGCTGTGACAGGTGGCGGCCATCTTGCAGAAGTGAATGAAGTTTATAATGGGAGAGGGGAAAGAGGTAGGAGGAAAAGTTGAGGTGGTCCCAAGGCTTCCCCATCCTCCATGGCGGCCCTTAGTGGCTGCCTGGGCCTGTGTGACTTTTGTCAATGGGGAAAGTAGCACAGGGAGTGGCTGAGGGGAAGGAAGGCTGATTGGGGTCCCTACAGATGAAGAAACTGAAGCCCAGAGCAATGTCACCCATTTAATCCTCTAAGTCACACATTTGATAAGTGGCAGAGGCAGGATTTGGGCCAAGCCTGCCTGACCCTAAAGCCCATGAGTCTTCCACACTCCAGAGGCCTCCCAGTCCTGCCCAGGCTTTGCCTTTGCAAGTCCTGGGCAGGGCCCTCTGAGCAGGAACCTCTGTGCCCTTGACCTTCCAGCGGCCCCAGAGGAGCATCCGTGCCAGTCCCACAGCCCTGGCCCTTTCCAGGGACCAGGCCTGAGCCCTACAGGACAGATGCTGCCCGCTTTGGCCCAGGTTCCTGCCTCACTTATGCTTCTATGAATAAAGGCTTAGAGAGCATTTTAGGAACCCAAACCACCTAGTAATCTTCCCTGCTTTTTTTTTCTAACAAGACAAAAAGCTAGAACAGATGTTCACAGAACAAACCTTCTAGCTAGAAAAGTGCACTCAGTGGGATTATGGAAAGATGAGCCAGGAAAGAGAGGCCCAGGATCAGTCTCTGGACCCGTATTTAGGACCAGGTTGTGGACCTGTATTTACCTCACAGTCACTTAACTCCTCTTGGCCTCGGTTGCAGTGCCCGCCAAATGGATCGGGCGCGACTATCTGCCCTGTTAATGTCTCATTTGCCTCAAGGAAGAGTTGGGTGGGAAGAAGACACAGTGGCCAAGACCGTGGGTTTTAGGATCCAGCAGACGTGGGTTTGGGGTTGAATTCTCAGCTTCACCCCCTCCAGCCGTGGGACCCTCCAAGTCTGAGAGCCGGTCCCCTCTCCGGGTCTCGGTTTCCTTAGCTTCAAAATGTAACCAACCACCCTTGCCCTGCCTTTCTTCCAGGAGGGGAGTGAGGGGCCTGAATGAGGGGATCTCATGGGTCATAGGGTTTTCCTCCTCCCTCTGGGGACTTTTAGTTGTCAAAGATCTTTTTTATATATGTCACAAAATCACGTCCAGTGTTTTGTTCTCCGCTCATGAGGCCACTAGTGAGACGTGACTACCGTTCTAAGGAGAATTCAAAGAACCCACATATATGGGCAGTTGAGAAGCTCAAATGAATTTACAAACAGATGCAAAATAATCTATGTCCATGGCCTGAATCAACTGCATTCTCACCCAACAAAATTCATTTCATCCCTACAAACAAGAACCGCTTGAAATATTATTAGTTTCTACAACGTTCTGAGACGTTAAATAGCTCAAAGACTAAGCTATGTGGAAGGAGTCCAGAAGGATGAGTTAGACAGGACCCACGGCGATTTTCTTTTCCTGCCTATTTCAAAATTGTCCATGATTTTTCCCCGCACAATTATGGTGCCTCCCTTCACCCCCACCTTCCCAACCAAGTCACAAAGACACATGTGCTGTTTGAGCCACTCGAATCAAGGGGGCAGAAAGGGTTCATTTCAGACACCACCTCAGTTCACCAGCGGTGACTGCCATGGAGCTGGGCGGGGTGAAGAGTCCACAGCAGCTCAGCATCAAAGGGAATGGCTGTGGCCTGGGGGTGAGCGGGGCACAGAGCTCTCCCAGAATCTCCCGATGCTGTGTGACCGTCCGTGCTCTCCCCCCTCTGAGTGGCTGGCCCACAAAGGACCCCAGGCTGGCCTTGGAGTCAAAGGCCACTAAGGACAGCACCCACCTTCACCCTCCTGGGACGTGATTCCATCCCTCACTCCCTTTTGGGGTCTGCCTTGCCTGAGCTGGGAAGCCCTACAGGGAGGGACTATTGGGGGTCACAGGAAGCACACTGTGGTGGAACCCCATTCCTTTAGTCCTATAAGAAGCAGGGTTTTTTGAGGGTCACCATCTTGCAGAACTTGAAAATGCCCACATGTGGAGAAGTGTGAAAATGTGGTGTTGTGGGGAGAGGGGAGCCATCAGGGGGATGAAAGTCATCCAGGGAGGTGTGGGGAAGGAGGATTAGGGAGCCACCCCAGTGAAGGTCTGAGTTTGCCAAGGCTTTCCTGGAGTAAGAGAATGACCAAGTTGCTTATTGTTCCCCGTCTTTATTTCTGCCTCCTTGTCTTTTCTGAGAAGGAGCTGACCCTTCATTAAAGGACTCCAGATGTTTCCACTGAAGCCTTGAGCCTTTGGTCCAGCAGAGACCAGCTGCAGTGGTGGCGTGCAAGTGGCAGGGAAGTGGCCACCGTCTCCACCTCTCTTCCTTTGGGGCCTCTAGCAGAGGTGAGCCTGGGGGAGAATCCGCCCTTCTTGGAGGATCACATGTGGTCACCACTCACTATCAGCCAGCAAGTGAGACTCACAGCCCCCCCATGGCAGGCAGACAAGACTTTGAGGTGTAAAAGAACAAGCCTAGTTCCCTGATCTCCACCCTGCCATGGCCGAGGACAGACATGGAAGGGCCTGGCACGTGGTGGCGGGGCGGCACCTGTTTGCAGTTGTGTGGGCTCAAGGGCTGACCTGACCATAAATTAACAAGTGGCAGGACATCTGTTCCCCTGAATGTGAGCGCAGGATGCTTAGATAGATGCATGGCAGCTAGGGCAAGGGCGTGCCGGCCTTGCCGTGAGCGGACCCCGCCCGGGGTGCAGTATTGTCATCGGGAGCAACAGGAAGCCTAGAATGAGCATCCTCAACCCCAGAGCACGGGCGCTTCCGGCTCTACAATGTACAGAGTCAAATGGCAACTCCCTCCATGCTGAACGGTGGGGATGTAATGAGGGAAAGCGGAACAGAGGTGAGAGAAATCTGGGTTCCAGTCCTTACTGCTATAGCCCTTCTCTCTCTGTCTCTCAGTTTCTGTTTCTGTAAAATGAAACAGCAAAATCCCTGTTTCACAGGACTGTTCCAACAGTGAAATGTGCACACAGAAAGCAGAGACCCGAGAAGGTGCTCGCTGTTATCATTATTATTACCTCTAAGAAGTATTATTACTCATCAGAGAGTCCACGAGCTAGAGTTGGAGCTAGGAGCTTGGAGACTTCAGAAGTAGAAATCTCTGTGTGTGGTCATGGCCCATAGGACCCTCTTTATTGCCCATGGACATGCCTCTCTGCAGCGCCTGTTCTCAAGATTAATCCCAGTGTGATGGTTCATTTTATGTGCCTAGCTGGCTAGACTATGGTGACCAGTTGTTTGGACAAACACTTACCTAGTTGTTGCTGTAGAGATGTCTTTTAGATGTCTTTTACTCAACTGACTGTAAGTAAAGCAGATTATACCCTTCATAATGCAATGGGGCTTCATCAAATCAGTTGAAGACTTTAAGAACAAAGACTGACATTCCTAAAAGAAGGACTTCTGCCTCCAGAATGCAACATAGAAATTCTGTCTGTATTGTCAGCTCTTGGATTCAAGGCGGCAACATCAGCTCTTACCAGAATCTCTAGCCTACCAGCTTAGCCTCTGAATTTGGGACTTGTCAACCCCTATGACATGTGAAACAATTCCATAGAATAAAGCTCTTTGTGGATAGATAGATTGATCTTCCTAAAACAAGGGATATAGATAGATATAAATGATTAAATGCATAGACATAGGCTAATATGTATGGTATCAGTGTATACAGTGATATATATGTATACTAATATAACTGATTTCAGCCAAGATGTCTTGGCAAGCTGCCCCAAGTTGGAAATGTTCAGAGACCTATAGAAAACACTTGTTTCTCAAATGTGAGTCTAGACTCGAGCTTTGAGTGCCTGATGAATGCAGCTTGACTTGGAAAAAATATCGGTTATACAGCCACTGCCTGCTTCTCATCAAATCTCCTAATATCATCCTGTGGAGAGCGACGTGCACCTCACGGAGGACCCTGCTGTTTTCCAGAGCCACCTGTCTTCGGAGCCACATTATCTGCCTCCAGATGAGCCGCTTGCTTCTCCAGGGAAGGTAGGCGGAGCCCGCAAGGCAAAGAGCAGAGTCCCTCGCCTGCAGACCGGGTGGCCACCCACAGGCACGGGGACACACATCAGTCTTGTAAACAGGTTTACGGCCTGGGACTGCTTCTTGGAATGGAAGCTCAACAGCTCCCAACCCATCTATCATCTTGTCGACCTCCCTGGCTGTTGGAGGGAATTTGAGAACTGTGACTTTTTCAATTTAAATATTCAGAATGCTTCACTGTTCAAGGGGGGAACCTCTGAAGTGGAAATGCACTTGGCACTCCGAACAGTCTCTTTCTTAGGTGGCTCTGCAAACTTGTACTCCAGCCACCGAGACACGCCGCATTTTCTCTCAGCCTTGCTTGCTGGGTACAGAGCCTCTGTCCGCTCAGCTGTGTGAGTCACTGTGAAAGCACAGGATTTGGGATGACTAGACTGGGATTTGAGTCCTGCATCTGAGTTTTTCTATCTGTCTGACGTTGAGTAAGACCCTCAAACCCTCTGTGTTAGAGTTCTTTGTCGCGTAAAAAGGAGGTAACAGCCATTGTGACTCCTGCCTCACTAAGTCCATCAGTCAGGACAGGCTGGGTCATGCTGTGTAACAAACAAGTTCAGAAGTGTGGGGGTTGGAAGCATCGCAGGCTGATTTGCTCATTCATACCACATTCCCATCAAACATTGGCTGAGAGCTCTGCTCCGCACCATCTTCAGCCACAGAGGCTGACAGGGGTCCCACCTGGAATGCCACTGGTCATCATGACAGGGTGACAGGAAAGTGACAAAGTGTGAATTAACTCTGAAGTGCTTCCGCCCAGAAGTGGTGCCTTTATTGGTCTGGGCAGGTCATAAAGTCACACCTAACGTGAAAGGGAGAAGGAAGCCTAACACCTCCATGTGCCTGGAAGGCAGGGGAGGGGGAACTGAAAACTTTGTCAAACAAGGGAACTGGGATCAACCACACCAAAGTCTGCAGAGGAGCATCGGGGAAAATCCCTTAGACTGCAGCAGACTCCGGAGGTTACAGAGTCTTCATATTTGTAACTACGCTCAGGCTACTGTGGCCCCCTGGGATGACCACCTTATAAGTAAGAACGGTCACACAATCCAACGTCATGTCTACTTTTGTGTTTATAATCACACTGGTGTCAAGAAGTCCAACTGCGATCATTGAGAAACAAAGAGAAAAGACACAGAGGTAATCTTAATAGGAAAGAAACAGAGATAAACTTAATGGGAAAAGGTGCATCAGTGCCAAATGAGAACCAGTTGACAAATGCATTAGGGACTCTTTCCAGAACTGAAGAGAGCATCAGTGTGGCAGTCAGAGCCATATTCTCATTTCAAGCAATGCTGTGGTTTCGGTAAAACAATATTATTCTTCGTCTTAAATACTTGTATTTTAAGTGTGTGATGATTAATATTTTAAAATTTTAATGTTACTATTTTTTAGCTACGTTTATATTTGATTCACTGATGTGTTTGCAGCATATAGCTGTGTCAGGGCTACAAGCTAGTTTTGTATTTATATTTTGCCAGGGACACGTGCCGACCTCTTTGTCACCCAACATTAGGACCCTCTTCCTATGACAATGGAATCCCCATTTTATGAATCAAGGTCTACTTCCAACTGGAGAAGCTGAAAATGCTAGCAAGTTGCATCCCTGGCCTCCCTTGCAGCTATAGAAAAATCACATGATGTGGGCCCACCAATCAAATGTCTTCTCACCCCACTGATCAGAAGATTGTGATGGAAAAAAGGAGAGAGACTCTGTGGAACCCTTTCAGGGGAGGCTGGTGGCTGTGGTGGCTGCTACATCTGGGTAGAGCATAGGATGCGTCTGCAGAGAAAACTCCGGGCTCCAAGCCAGCTGTGGCCCCACATCAGGCTCCGCAGGACCAGCTCTGTCCTTCGATTTGGTGTTATGGGGGCTGCATCCTTGTTCTCTAGTCTTTGGGGAGAGTCTGTTTGCCACTCTATAGCCTTTCATGAATATGTTTTCTGCTTATATCAGCCACCATTGTGGTGAAGTGATATTACAACAAAAATAGTCCACATCAAGCCTCAGCATCCACAAGAAGCACCCCCTCCCAAAAGAATTGGGTGTGTAATCTAAATTTGCTAAGCACTGATCTAGTGGGACTTATTTTACAATGGAAAGATTGAGGATGTGACAGGGAAAAAATCTTGCCGGGGTCCTATAGCGGGTGAATAATGGAGTCCGTCCCACACCCCAGATGTCTTCCTTTGGTCTCCAAGTGCCTTCCAATGAAGCGGACCAGCTGGGGCAGTGCTGGCCTTCTTACGCCTTGGCAGGTGGAGAGGACTCAAGGCATGACCTGGGAACTGGGAATGGACTCTAGTGAAGGGCCTGCACCCCAGCAGCCTTTCCTCCAAGCATCCTGGTAAAGGCCCCTGAGAACTGAGCATTAGGATAGTGGCCGTGGGCCCAAGAGCAAGCAGGGGGAGGCACCAGAGCACTGGCCTGCAGCCCACAGCCCTCCTGTAAACAAGCCGCTGTGCCTGGGAGAATGTGATAATGGCAGGCCCTGCCATCCTGCCCTCTCTCTGCGTCGGGGATAGTCTGCCGTTACCGTCTTCACCGACACAGACATGCCTCACGAAGGGCATACATTTTGTGAAGCTGCACACAATCTCTGCACACTCTCTCCTCCTCTCCCTATTCGAGGGCGGGGGCTTGGGCTCTCTCTCCCCAGGCCCGCCCCTCAAACTCCTCCTGCGAGGTCAATGGTGAGGCGTGCTTCGGGGAACGTAACCGCTGGGTGTCCTCAGCCATAACCGACATCCACGGCTGCCAATGTAGTTAGGCTGGGGGCTCAGAGGGGTGGTGGCAGGGGGGTGGTGCGGAAAAGTCCCTGTCAAACAGTCCCTGCCGGACCCTCACTGTGTCCGGGTTCTTTCCATCAAAGAGCCAGTCCTTTGGTCAATCACGGCTCTCATCAAGTACCTGCTTGACAGTGATTATCTCTGGGGACACCAGAGGCAGTGTTTATCTTGGGGAACTTCTTCAGATGCCTAAATAAGGAGCATATTGTGCAGTATATCTGCACAGGCAGGAGCTGGCTGCGGGGGGTGAGCGGCCTGAGCCGGCAGACTCTGAGTCTTGAGGAGCAGTTCTTGGCACCCAGCATTCACTGGGACCGGAAGGCCCAGAAACTGGTATCAGGGAGTTGCCACGAAGAGTCTGGGAAGGTGGAAGAGCAGGAGCCAAGGGGACTTCTGGGCTGTAGAGAAATCTGCTGAGAGTGACCGAACGGGATGCAGCAGGAGCCCCTTCATCTCCGCGTGCTCTAGCTTCCCCATCTGTATAATGGGGGTGATGATTCCACCCATCGGGACAAGTTGGGTTACGCTGCAGTGACAAACAGCCCCAAAGCCGAATGGCTTCCGACAACACAGGTTAATCTCTCCCTCAGGCTGCAAGGCTCCTGCGGGTCGGCTAGAAGTTTCTGCTCGTTGACTTCAGAGCAGCTACCGACTCAAGTGTTTCTGGTTGATGAACCAGAGGGGAAAAGAACAATGGAGATCTAGAACCAGTTATTACGCCCTGGCCTGTAAATAACTACATCCTTTCTGTCCACACTCATTGGCCAGAATTAGTCTCCTGATCCACTCATTCAATCACAGGGGCTGGGAAGTGCAGTCCTACTACGTGTCCTGGGAGAACAGAGCCGGAAATACTCGGTGAACAGCATTAGTGCCTTCCACAATCATCACGGAATGTTACTTCTAAGGTTGTTGAGACAGTTAAATGAATTAAATGTGTCATGACTTTTATGAAAGTATAGGTTTTTCTTATTATAAAGACAAGGATGATGGTGATGTTCATTATTGGTAAGAATATTAAAATAGGACCTGGGTAACCTATCAGTGGAGGGATAGTTACTGTTTTAAATTGCTAGTAAAATGATAGAAAATTTGATGTCATGTCAAGAAGGGTCAGCCAAATCCTGGCTCTGCCTCTAATTGCTGTGTGACCTTAGGAAAGATGCTGTCTGTCTCTGAGCTTACAGGTGCTCTTTTTGTACAATAGGAAGCTTGGGCTCAATATCCGGGAATGAACTTGAGGGGGTAGGTAGAGTATAAATAAAAGGAGTAAGGGGCTGCCTTTGGCTCACTCCCACTAGTTGGGGTAACATGCACCCCTTGATGCTGAGCCCAGGGAAATCTTTGACATCAGAGCTGTCTGCACCGGGCTTATGAATCTCCATCCCTAAATTATGGGTGACAGTGGCTTCTTAAAGAGGAAATGAATTGTTGCAACACAATCCATCCATGTTGTATCGATATGATTAGCTAGTTATCCATGGAGTGCAGTAATTTGCTTTGATTTTTAAGTATCCGTTAGCAGCCAAGTCCTAATGAGGCGGCTCTAAATTGATTAGATACTCCAAGATACAGCACGGCTTGCAGATTATTTCAGAAAACTGTCAAGATCTCTAGACTGGCATTTCATTGGATTTAATGATTGCTGGAGAAGGTGTGCACCCCGGCCAGATACAATCGCATTTGTCAGCGTGATCCTTTTAAGCACAATTCAATTAAAGCGTTATTCTCTAATTTTATTAGACCCAGAGCCCAGAGCTAATGCAAGCTCCCAATATTGCGTCAGGAGGGAAGTGTGCACAATTTAATTTCCCTAATTGGAGTTTAGTGATCTAACATGCTTTTCATATCTTAATTCTTGGGATAATCTCCGGTTTTTGCACCTGCTACAATTCCTTTAATGGCAATAAGGAATACGATGCAATTGCTACGCCTGGCTTGGAATCACTGGGTCACATCTGCCTCATTGGAGGGAATTTGCACATCTGGATCCTTTGCTTTGCCCTGATCGTTTCCCACTAATCTTGGCCTTGACTTGGATAAGGAGCAGCTCCAGCCTGGATATGATCAGCCTTTCCAACCAGGCAGGCGGTCTGGGAAGGAAGGTGGTGGAAAGACCTTGGGCTAGTTTTGGGTCTCAGCTCCCTCATGTGTCCACCCATCCAGCTGAGTGTGCAAACGTGAGCAAATCAGACGTGGCCTCCAACATCATGGGACTTAGAGAGTGCTAGAGAAGAGTGTCATAAAACCATGCAAGTAGTAGAACAATCACCATTGCAATAAAAGACATGAAGGGAAAAACTACGTAAAAGAATTATACTCCAGCCCTGGCTGGTGTGGCTCAGTGGATTGAGTGCTGGCCTGTGAACCAAAGGGTCGCTGGTTTGATTCCCAGTCAGGGCACATGCCTGGGTTGTGGGCCAGGCCGCCAGTAGGGGGCACATGAGAGGCAACCACACATTGATGTTTCTCTCCCTCTCTTTCTCCCTCCCTTCCCCTCTGTGGAAAAATAAATAAATAAAATCTTTTTAAAAAATTATACTCCAGTTGTAGGGAGGACATCTGAGGTTTTAAGCGAAGGCTCTAAGGAGTTTTCACGGCCTGAAGACCCTGGACAAGGACCACGGGAAGCCCTCAGACAGGACTCAGTCCCTATCCCAGACCAGTCCCCTCCTCCAGGTCTTGGGCAGACCCCCAGGTTTGGACAAGCCTCTCATCTTTCAGAAAAATAAGGTGAAGTCCTAAGACCAGAACGTACTCATCCAAGTCTGGAGACCTGGGTATAGGATTGCCTTTGACTATGAACAAAACGAAGAAACGCTGCGTGACTAGAGGAGGCAGAACTGGGAAAGTGGGAGGAGCCCTGGACTGGGAGCCAAGCTGTTCTGCCGAACGGACTCTTGTACCCGTTATGAGATCCAGCTTCATATTCCTTAATCAGCTTGGTTCTGCCCCCGGTGGCCACTCCTGACCGTGGCCGCTTGGTCAACGGAAGGCACCTGGCCCAAAAGCAGCGAATCCATCGAGTTGTCCATGACGTGGCTTAAAGATGTGAGCCGGCTGATCCTATTCCCTGTCTTAGGGCCCGACCCAGGAAATACCGAGGGGAGGAAGTGGTGACAGAAACACTAAGTGATGACAAAGAACAGAGATGCCCACTGGGGTCTGTGGACTTGCTTTATTTAGACTTCAGAATAAAAGCTTAACGCTTGAAGTAGTTGCTAGCATCACACGAAGACCCAGGTATCTGCCTTTGCCTGAGAGACCAGGTCAGGCGATGCTGGGCCGGCACATCTGCTGGGCGACAGCGGGCTCAGAGCGGACCCAGGAAAGCAAAACCCTCTCTTGGAAGCCAACAGGAGGGGCTTCATGCAGGGAGGGAGTTAGCTACCAAGTTGTTCTTAGAGGGGAGAAGAGGTGACCTTATAGACAGGAGAAGTATCTGAGGCACAAGGAGTAACTTGTCCAAGGTCACACAGCTAAGAAGTGGCAGTGTCTGGATTTGAACACACAAGACCTAGCTTGGGAAACTTTGCTCTTAACCTGCATTAGCTCATTCAGCTTCCCAACACTCTTGTGACAGAAAAGCCATCAGCACCGCATTGTAGAGATAGGGAAGCTGAGATTTAAGGAGGAGAAGTGAGTTGCCCATGCTTTCAGCCTTTTCTTCTTCGCAGCCAGCTCACGGGCTTGTCCGTTTTGGGTCCAGGCCACACCTCCCATCCACATCACCAGGATAAACACGCGAGATGACAGATACTGGTGATAACTAAGGTGGAATGTGTACTTGTAATGTGTCAGCCACTCTTCTAGGTGCTTTGCAAGTATTAACACATCCTTACATAAACCCTGTAAAAGATAAACTTACCCCATTACACATATCAGGAAACGGAGGCCCGAAGAGGTTAGGTAATTTGCCCAAGGTCACGCTGCTGGCAGCTGGCACAGTCTGGCTGCATAGCCTTTCTGCTTTTCTGCCTTGTCTCCTAAGCAGGGGCCCTCCGTAGATCGGGGGGACACTGAACACGATGCATACCCGGCACTGAGGTAAGGAAGAAGGTACCCAGGGGAACCCTGGCCTTCCTGACTCGGAACAGCCCAGATGAATAGCTGAAGGCTTCCTGATGGAGAGCAGCGCAGGGTCAGGAGGCACCCTCAGCTGGGACAGCTGGGACCCGAGCACCAGACGCTCCTGTCGGGGCCTCCCCAGGGCTGGATCTCTCTAATGGACACCCACAGGGTGTGCCCAAGAAAAGATGTTGCTGATGGGGAAGGTGGGCACAGGGGTGATCGCACTGTCAGAAACGATTAGGGGTCAAGTTTGTCTGGGAGCCTGGCTCCAGGCCAAGGCGGGGGTGGGGGTGGGGGGAAGATGAGAGGAAGGCTATTAAAACCGAAAGAGAAGCAGACAGAGAGGGGGGCAGGGGGAAGGGAGCGAGGGAGATTGAGGGAGAGGGGAAAAGAGGAGAGAGACATATTGAAGCAATTGGAAAAAAAAAGTAAAAGGAGAGAGAATAATTTTGAGCAAGCACTTTCCAATCTCCCCTCTCCACCCTGTATCCCCTGCTCCATCCCCGTTTCCCGCCTTCCTCCAAGTTGGTGATTAAGTTATCCCGTAAATAACAAATAGAACGAGAGTGGGGGCTTGGAGAATGATTTAGGGAAACAATGAAATCGTTGTCTTGGTGAACACTGGACAGATAAAATGATTGTCTCCAACCTTTTCTTTCCCAGATGGGGCGGGGTGGTGGGGGGAGGGAAGGGGACCAGGTCACCGGCCTGCTGGTGAAATTACCTCTCGGTGTCTCTCACGGGTGGTGAAGATTCATTTCATCTCATCACTGCGCCTGACTGTCCTGGCCAGGTAAGTGTTCACGACAGTGAAAAATGACACGTGGCTCCAGAAAGGGCACCAGAGAAATAAAAGCAGTCTCCATCCCCAAGCGAGAGCCCAAAAGCCAACACCCAGGGCCACGGGGAGGGAGCCCGGGACAATCCTGAAACTCCAGCGAAATCTGCAGCCTTCTGCTCCACGGTGTCAGGGCAGGAGCCCGGCTACCCTCCTGGCCGCCCCTCCCCCCCCCACCCCGGGGAAAGAGAGGTTCATGTGCAATTATGCCTCGCCCCCAGAGAGCTGGGTAGGCTTCGGGTGCTGCTTGCATTTCACTGATCCAGGCAGAAAGGTTGCTTGTCTCCCAAAAGAGCACTTTTGATAACTCTATTTTCTCAGTGAGTCTAAGTCCTAGTTTCTGCATAGAAGGCCTACCTAGAGATGCGCCGTCCCTGTGAAAGTCTTTGCAGGTCACAGTTGGTGACTTTCCTTTTTGTGGTTGTGTTTTACAGAAACACCGCTGATAGCGGCATCACTAAGTAGTGGTCTCCCACTTGGGTGGGGCTCTTTCCTTCCTTGTCCCCTTTCCTCCTTCCCTCCTTCCCTCCCTCCTTCCTTCCCTCCTACCTTCCTTCCCTCCCTCTCTCACTCCCTATTTCCCTTATTTGATCAAATGTTTCCTGAGCACCTACTCTGTGCCAAACCCGAAGCTCTGGGACTATAGTCGTGAGCAAGACAAAGAAGGCCCCTGCCCTCGTGCCGTTCACATTCTATAAAACAGTTACAGACAATACACAAACAAACCCAAAACAGCAATACTATAAATGGTGTTGAGCGCCAGGGAAAAAAATGTGCATGCAAGAATCATGGGGTGGGCTGACTGGAGGTTGGACAATCAGGGGTGGGGAGGGCGGCTCTGAGGGGGGTCTGTGAGCAAACGGAAGAGTGGGGGGAGGGGAGGTGGGGACAGAGGATGGGTCAGATCACCCACGACCCAAATTTACTCTGGGTGAGATGGAAGGCTATAGTCCAGGGGAGAGGTGGGCCAGGTGCAAGCAGTGCAAACGGTAAAACTGGGGGGGTCCTGGATGCATTTCGCAGGGGGGCTGGTTGGAACTGCTCAGGGCTTGGAGAAAGAGTGGAACCATCCCTGGATGATGACAAGATAACCCCCAGCTACCCTGAGCAGCTCCTCTGCGGGAGGGCAAGCCGAGGCAGGCCCCCTGGCCGTCCTCCCGGAGCGCTCTGGCAGCCATGGAGGAGAAGGCGCGGCTCACAGCACCTTCCCTCTCGCCACCCCCGCCGGATGCCTCTCTGCAAAGTATTATTACCCTCTTTTGCACAGGGAAAAAATACATATGCCTCGATTTCCATTGATCCATTCTGAATCGATGCTTTTAAAAAATCTCATGCACATTTGGCTTAAGAGCCAAAGCATGCATTTTGTGTTTTGACACGGTGTCATCGATCGGAAGCACGTGTGTGTGCCCCACCTGCCGGAGCCCCCTGCCCACCCCGGTGGCCGGCCTGGTCGCAGTGCGTCCTTAATGGCCTCACCCCCGCCTGCACCTTCCATGCCTCCCCTGGCCCTCAGCACTGAGCCCTTTCTTGGGTTTTTTGAAAAGATCGATAAGGTGCTGAGGCCTCCTGCTGCTGCCTGTCACTCACACTCCACCGTACCATAAATTATGAATCTGCCTCTCTCTCTCTCTCTCTCTCTGGCTCTGTCGAATTTCTATTGCGGTCATCAATGGCTCTGCGACGGGCTGACGCTTCTCAGCCTCAGAGGCGGGGCCGTTGAACTTCAGCGAGGGCGCTGGTGGGCCAGGACAGCGGGCTTAGGCAGAGGGGCTGTGCTGGGGGAGAGGGCAGCAGCAGCGCCAGTGTGAATGGAGAGGAAGAGGAGAGGAAGAAGAGAGGAGCGGGTTGCCGTGGGGGCTGGGCCTCAAGCAGGGCTGTGAGAGCTTCCCAGGGTCCTGGGACCTTCTCGGTGGGTGGGGTTGGATCAGAACCCGCCTTCTCAGCCTAGGAAGAAAGAACATATTTCTAGGATAGAAGAGAGAGACTGAAGGTGGCATAAAATGTCATCGCCTGCGGGGTCCCCCACCCTGGCTTTTAGACCAACCCGGGATTTTGCTAAGGCTGGGGCAGGCCGAGGGTGGCGAAGACAGTGGGCACAGCATCGGTCTGGTGGGGCGTGGGCTCTCCCCACGCAGGAGCCTGCAGACCACCCACCCAGAGTGCCGAGTGATGTGTTAGAAGAGCAGGGGGCTGGACGGCAGGAGGCCCCGTCTCTCCTCCTTGTCTCCTGTGTGTCCTTTCCCTCGGAGGGACAGCCAGAGTGGCTGACGCTTGCCACAGCTACCAGTTATTGAGCACTTACCCTGTGCTGCCCCAGTGTGTCTTCACCACCACCCGGGGACAATCACATTCCCTATTTGCAGATGAGCAAACGGATGCCAGAGAAGTTAAGTCAGTTGCTCAAGATCACACAGTTGGAAGGGAGGGAGACTTGAACCCAGGCCTATCCAGCTCCAGAACCCATATTCTAGTCACTCTGCCTTCCTCCCCTCTTGGCTCCCCAGGGCCCTTCTTGCTGGCTTCCTCTTTGATTCTCTTAGAATCTGTTCCCCCGGTCTCTGGCCTCTTGTCCCTGTGCCCCTGCTATCACTCTCACCTCCCCAGCCCTAGGGTCCTCCTCAGCTGCACCTTCTTTCTCCCACCCCCAATCTATATAACCCCCATGCCCTCTGTTCTGTTGCTATGACAACGGCGGCTGATAGATTGGTATGTTTTCTCCACCTAACATATTTTTGCAATGAAAAGTAGGACAAGACTTGAGCCAGAAGTCCAAGTTATAATCTCTGCCTTGCAGTATGACCCAGAGAAAATCCATTCCTCCATTTTGAGCTCAGTTTTCTCTTCTGTGAAATGGGTATAGGAAAATGCATGTTTTGCATACCTTATAATGGAGATGGGAGGCAGGAGACACATGGGGTCATTCTTCAAGATCAAAGTAGAATGTGAAACAGATTGGTGCAAATAGTTGTGCAAACTGAAAGAATATTTTATCCTCACCCCAGGGAATAAGACTCTAACAGACGTTCTGGGTGACGTTGGAGGGAAAGTAAGAAGATAATCTAGCTCTGCAGCTATAGTGACCTCTGTCTACTCATCTCGGGGTCCAACTGAGACCTAGGGCAGCTCTTTGGACAATGAACAAGGTTTCCAGGTTGGGGACGATCACAGGCTCCCCTATCTGCGTTCCAGTGATGTGAGTGGATCTTGGTTACACCAAGAACTAGCACTGGGACAGAGCGCCCACACCTACCAGTTTCACAGCTGGTCTCCCAGAGAGGAGGGGCCTCCAAGCCTGAGTGGGGAACCAAGCAGAGGGACCCATTCATTCAACATTCATTCATATATACATATATTCATTCATGTGATGAATAAATCAGTATCTGTGAAGTACTTGGTGCAGTGGCCAGCACAGAGTAGCTGCTGTAGAAGTACAGGACTTTGTCATTCATTCATCCTTTCACTCAATCACAGGGCTGGTTTGCACACCTCTGGGGGGGGGGCACTCACAGGTATACAGGAGCCCTGCTTATTCCCTCTAGGAAGCCAGGCCCTGGGCCAGGGCCTTGGGGCTTCCCAGATGAATAGAAGAGAGTACCCCCTCCCCAAGGACTGCACAGTATGCAGCAGAGGAGATGAAGGTGCCTATAAACATTAATAATTCCAACATAAGTTAGAAGGCAAGAAATAGTCCTTACAAGAAAAAAAAATAGAAAGAGGAGGAAGAGGAGGGTGAGGAAGAGGGGGAGGAGGAAAAGGAGGGGGAAGAAGGGGAAGGACGGAGGGATGATGATGAAGATCTCTGGGTTCAGGCAGGCAAAATCCAGCAGGGAAGCACCAGAGGTGGAGAAATCTAGAAATGCCTGCCCCGCCTGCAGGGGGCAGCAGTGACCTACCTTCAGATAATTACTTTTGTTGGGGAATGTGGGGCCAGAATAGCAGGTCTTTTGATTTATTTTAGAGAAGCAGGAAATTCCAAAATTTTTTGCAATATTTTCTGATTTTTAAAACTATGGTGCAGGTCAATCCGAAGGGCCACCAGCTTGCAGCTCCGGTTCGAGATTTACAAGAAGAAATCACATCCTTCCCAGGGAAGGCTTTGTGGTGGTGACTGAGCTTGATCTTGGTAAAACTGACCTTGGAGATGGGAAGAAAGGATGGATAGGGGCCTTGGAGGGAAACCAGTTAAGCTATTCCATGTCGCAGATTAGGAAACTAAGCCCCTGGTGACTTAGTTCTTTTGGTTGCTAGTTACTAGGAGACATAAAAATGGGGAAGAGTTTGGAAAAGTAGGCTGGGGACAAATTGTGGAGGACCTTGAATGTCAGGCTAAGGAACTGAATGTTTACTATGGGCCAGGCTCCATGCACTGTCTTACTTAATCTTTATAATGTAATCGCTATCATTCCCATTTTACAGATGAGAAAGCTGAGGCTTAGCAAGTCTCAGAAACTTGCCAAGTCCACACAGCTAGTAAATGGCAGAGCAGGTACATAGACATAGGGCTCTCTGACTCCCAAATTGGCCACGATATCATGCTGCAAGAAGGAAAACGAAGCAGAGGATTTTCGAGAGATGTTCCATATTTTTCAATTCTCTACCTTATGTACTCCTGTTTTGTTTTTTTGACCTGAAGATTAGGTTTCCACATTTCCTGAGAAGTCTCTCTCCTCCCCTTTTTAAACACAGCTGTCTTTGAGGGTAGGGAGGAGGAGTGTTTTAAACAGGAGTTGTTTAACTAATTGCCAATTATCTCTGAATAGGGTATGGTTTCCAACAGCTGTAAGGGATTTTGGTCCCCGTCCATTGCCTACTGTTGCTGGTACTTGGAGTGTGTTGAGATATTCTTGGCCTCTTGCTTCAAAGAGACCAACCAGCGCCTCGCCCCCTCCTCCACTCACGCAGACTGTGTCAGCGCTGCTTTTGAGCGAACTGGCGGCATAGGGGGACACCGGCTGCTTCTGACTCTGAGAAGGTGGGTAAAGACCCCCTCTCTCCCTCTCTCCCTCTCTCTCTCCCCCTCTCAGGAAGTGGTTTGTGGCTTGGTCTTTGTGGGGGCAGAATGCTCCCCCCCGGACCGGGTACCCATGCTCTCATTCCCCAGTGCGTTTTCACACACCCCTTGTGTGTGGAAGGGGCTCATTCAAACAGGACACCAGACTTTGCCTCTTACATCCTGAATCTCGCAGAAAGCTCAAGTATGGGATGCCAGAAGACCACAGTGCAGATGGGTCGTGGTAATTGTCCCTTCTGGCTCTGTCTGCTGGATTCCTGGGAACGGGCCGAGGGCTAAACCTTTGTAAATGTTAATCTCCTTCTGTTTAAGATATCACCCCGTCTTTGATGTTCCCAAACATGTTGACTCCTCTCTCTGTGGAGGGTGTGCGGCCCAGACAGGCCAAATGCTTGTTTTGTCTTTTGTCTTTTTCCAGGAGGGCTGGATGATGATATGTTCACCTTCAGCTGAAATATGAACAAGTCCCTCTTCAAAGCCAGGTTTGGGGTGGGGCTGGGGGGACAAGAAGCAGTGACACTCAGGGCCAATCAACTCCCATCCCCAGAAACCAAGCTCAACGTGACTCATTTTCTCATCCAGGTCTTACTGGACTCAGGTAGTTGACCTTGTCCACTAGGAACTCCTCCCCCTGAAATAGAAAGTGAGGGGGAGGAAAGATTTTTTAAAAGTCCATTTATATTTCTATAACTAAGGTGATGCTAGTTGCTGTAACAAAACCAAAAATGTACAACGGCTCAAACGCAATGGAAATTTGTTTCTCCCTGATGTCAAGTGCAAAATGAATGCTCCTGATTGGAGTTGAATTTCCTCCAAATGATGATTCAGAAACCCAGATCCACTGCTTTGTGTTCCTTTTATCTTCAACGATGGTTGCCAAGGTTGCTGTGTTCATTTGTAACAAATGGTGGAAGGAGGAAGAGAGGGTGGAGAAGGCACACCATTTCTTAACTACCGGTGCCCTTCCTATCAGAGTCCATTGGCAAGAACTAGTCACATGACTTCGCCTAGAGGGGAGGCTGGGAAATGTAGTCCTGGCAGTTGCTTCCCATGGAAAACCTATCCTGCAGAAGGGGAAGCAGGAATCTGGAGTGGACAGTTAGCCGCTCTGCCACACACTTCAGGGTGAGTGAGGAGACAGCTGGGATATAGAGGAAGAGAAAGCGGTAGGGCTGGAGACTGAGGGTATGGATTTGAGTTTCGGAGTCTGGCTGTGTCCCGTTGGGTGCATCACTTCACCTTTCTGAGCCTCGGTTTCCTGATCTGTGAAATGGAGATAATGCAGAGTGCAAAGAGATCATGAGGGTGACCCCATGACATACTATCAAAAATTCTGTCTGTGGCTGCTCACTAAGTTTGGACATTACAATATTTTAGGGGAAATGTGATATAGGTCACAATGTCTATGAATTTTAACTCTTCCTGAAAAAAAATTTGAAAGAACTAGCAACACACTCCTGGCTGGTGTGGTTCAGTGGATTGAGTGCTGGCCTGTGAATCAAAGGGTCGCTGTTTGATTCCTAGTCAGGGCACAGGTCTGGGTTGGGCCAGGTCCCCAGTAGGGGGCGCATGAGAGGCAACCACACATAGATGTTTCTCTCCTTCTCTTTCTCCCTCCTTTCCCCTCTCTCTAAAAATAAATAAGTAATTGTTTTTGAACTAGCAGCACTGGGCCTGTGTTCCATCTGGTGACTATGAGCAAGAGCGGACTGTAGGCGAGGTATCCCTGTGAGGTTTGCCGCAGACCCCACCACTCCCATAAGGCCTGCCACGTACCTATTGACAGAGCCAGTCTGGGCCTTGTCAGCAGGCAAGTTTGAGATGCCAGAGCTATACAAGTGTCCTGCATGTGAACAATGATGATCGCTTCCAAGCTTCAGGAATGTTTGACTTCTACTTTTCTGCTTTCTGAAGAACTCAGTCATGGCTAGGCCTCTGCCCCAGCTGCAGAATCTGGAGCATTGGCCTAATTAACTGATCAGCTCTAGAAATTGCTTATTGCACTATAGGCCAATGTGACTTTTTGTTTTTAATGGTCAATTTTTTTTTTCTTGGAAGAGCATTATGTTATGAATACCACAGCATAATCTTTGGGATCTTGTTAATTTTCATAAGATAATGAATGGGAATTCCTGAAGAAGGTTTTATTCCAGAACTCAGAGCCCTGTGAGTCCAGTAATATGATTAGGAAGTTGGCCTGCTGAAGCCAAGACTGGGAAGGACAACTGACTGACAGCTGGAATTGATTGGCACGGGTGTGGATGCCAGGGGCGTGGCTTTGTAGGGGGAGGGTCATTATCTCTGCCAGAGTCCACTTGGAGGGGAAGGAGGAGGAAGAGTGGGAAGAGGAAATGAATAATTCTGAGTGAATTATTCAGGATAGACTAAGACATGCTGTTATCACAAAGGACCCAAAGTCTCAATGGCTTAGAGCAACCAAGGTTTATTTCTTGCTCACAGTACATATCCATCGAAGGTCAGCAGGGGTCTCGGCTCCACGTTGTCCTCAGTCTGGGACCCAGGCTGCTGGGACCTCCACCTCCACCATCTGGAACATCATTATGGGAGGGAAAGAGAGGGAGTGGTGAATCACACACTGACTTTTAAAGAGCCCACCCGGAAGTGACATAGCACTGCCATTCACATTTCATTGCCAAAGAAAGTCATATGCCAGCCTCACTGAAAACGAGTGGGAAGTACAATATACCCCTACCACATGCCCAGGAGGAGAGCAACCGGAAAGGCTGTGAAAAGCCTTCCTATCTACCTCTCCGAAGATCCCAGGATTCTGGGTCTGGAAAGGATCTGTACTAATTGGGACTCTTTGGGCTGCAAAAATAGAAGGGAAAACTCAAACTACTGAAACCAAAGGGAATTTATTGCCTCACAAAACCGAAAATACGGCAGTAGCTCTGTCTGTCTTCAGGCAAAGCTTAATCCAAGGGCTCAAAGTCTCTAAGGTCTGGCCTCTTTCCATCTCTCAGCTCTGTTCCCTTCCATGTGGACTTTGTTCTCGGGTTTCATAGTCCCAGGGTTCAAGTTCAATGGGAAAAGAAGGCCACTATCTCTCTTCAAATTTAATAACATCTTAAGTCTCAAGTTTACTGAACCCAGGTAGGTCACGTGCATATCCCTAAACAATCACTGTATCCAGGGAGACACACTGTCGGTCAGGCCTAAATAATATGTCTAGCCCTAGAATCAGAATTATATGAACTCCATCCAGAGCAGAGAAACCCAAAGGAAGGGAGAGATGGTTCCCAAGAAAGACTATGCATACCGGACAAGAGTAAGTGTTCAAAAATATGCACAAATAAAATCACAGATGTCCACTATAGGATATAGAAAGATGCCAACCCAGTGGTTTTTCAAGTGTTGTTTTCTAGATGTACTTCAGAGGCTGCCTTCGAAGGTTTGGATAAGGCCCCTGCACTCTCCACTCTCTCTTCCAATTGGAGCAATTGCACTTGATTTGGTGTATGTATTAGGGTTCCATATAAGATTTCTTTGGAACTAAAAAATAAAATTGAGATCCTCTGCTTTTAAAAAACTGGGAAGGAATTAAACATCACTGTTTTCAATCCCTCCTCCTCATTTTATATCCTTTTACAAAAGTATAGATTGAGATTCAGAGAGAAGTAAATGTCTCCTCAGGTCTCATTGTTCAGAATTGGTCACATGACCACGTAGCTGCAAGGGATGCTGGAAAAGTGAGCATCTGGCAAAGAGGAATGGGAATATCTCCATTGGCCTAGACATGAATGATTCATCTACTAAGGCTGGGCACGTTACCATCCAAACAAAACTGATGTTCCTTTATGAAAAACAGAAGGAAATGCCTCTCAAAGAGCTGTCAGCCACTTGGTATGAATCCGACCTCATGGAAAGTTCCTTAATTAAGACTAGGACTAGGCCTAAGCCTTTGTCTATTCCTCCAATGGTCAATAAACTTTACCTGCAATGATCTCCTTCCATCCTCACAACAATCCCTTGAGACACTGAATCATACATCGACTTGTAAAATGTCCACTGGTATGTACTCTTATCGCCATGACTGTGTTCCATTTTAAAGATGGAGAAACGGAACCTCAGAGATGAATTAGGTACCCAAGGTCATGCAACTCATGAATTTTGCTTATCCCTTCCTTTATACCTTTAGCACAGAGAGAGACAGAGCCCTGAAGGAAGGGGGAGCTTTAAGCTCAGACCTACTATGAAGGAATCTGACTGTAGAAAGGTGGAGGGAGAGAGTGTCAACCCTGGACATGACAGGCAGATGGAATAGCATGTGCAAAAGCCCAGAAGCTAAAAATAGTGCATATAAATGGCACAGTTCTACAGGTTTGGAGCATACAGTTTGGAGTTTGGGCCTTGTGTGAAGGCAGCAGCGAGCCATTAGATGTTTCAGGGACTGGAATGCAGTCTCCCTTCAGTCGGGCACATCAGCTCACTGCAGGGAGCAGGACTAGTGCTGGGAGGTCAGGTGAGAGGTGACAGTGGCCTGGATTACAGCCATGGCAGGAGGACTGAAACCAAGTAGGGACCGAGGAAGCGGAATCCGCCCAATCTCATCCGGATTTGGTGACTGGAGGTGACGATTTGGAGAAGACGGAGGAGGCCGAGGCTGACTCTCAGGTTTCTGGATGGTGGCGTCATTTGCTGAGGTGGGGCAGGTGGAGGAGAGCGCGGAGGGGCAGGACCCCGGATAGCTTGGCGCCCAAGCCTGTGCTTAATCACAATGCACTCTGAATCCCCACACTTGTCACTCAATAGGGAAAAGGCAGGACTCAAGACTAGGCTGGGGATGTTAAGGAAGCCCCGATCAAAGGGAAGAAACCCCCTTCGTTGGGTGTAGGTACATTGCAAGTCTCAAGTACGAAGCTGGCTCCGCAGCCTACAAAGAACACCAAACACAGGTGAATGCTTCTCTCCGGTCCCTGCCTCAGAGCCACATGGGCCTTTGCTCCTCCCTTCTACCCAAGGTAAGACACCTGGGCCCTCAGGTCCACCTGAGCTCTGACCACCAGGGTTCCCCCGATAGATCCTGCTAGAACGCATACTCCTTTCTCAACCTGTATCCTCGGAGCATCCCCTGGACGCTCTCAGCCCCTTTACCCTGAAGCTGAAGACTCCGTTCCTGGTACACTATTGAGAAATGATTTATACTCTTTGTAAAGCCTACAAATAGAAATGATTTAAACACTCAACAAACTCATCCAAAACTCTGTGTGGGGAAAGAAATGCCCAGTCAATTCGTTTTAATACAGAAAAGCAGTAACTACGGACTGCCCTCCCAGGCTCGAAGACACACTACAAAGCCCATAGTAAGTCAGAGCCCAGGCTCTAAGACACACTGCAAAGCCCATAGTAAGTCAGACAGGAGGGAGCTGGCTTGAGACCAATAGACCACAAGAGCTCAGACCCGGACCGATGCGCTTGTGGAACCGAACGTGCCCGGGTGAAAGGCCAGGTCAGAGCTCACGGAAATGTGTGCTTGTTGGAATCATCTATGTCCCAGCCCTATGCGCGGTCACTGAAAATGTCACTGGCTTTGTAGGCAGTGCTAGAACGAACGACCTCTAAAGCACAGACAGGCTCCCAGGACACGGGCATCATTGCTGTTACTACACTGTGGTGAAGCGAGGCCCCGGGAAGTGGAGCCACTCACCCAAGGTAACACAGCTGGTGTGAGGCAGAGGCGCGGTGCCAGCCCAGCTTTCCTTGCCCCCAGAGCCCGGGCACTCTGCCGTCTCCTCCTCAGCGGCAGCCCCCCACGGAGAGAAGGCAGTGTGATCAAGAGCCACGGAGAAAGTCCTAGGTGCCTCTAGAAGCACTTGAGCTCAATCTCAGAAGTGTGAGTGCATTTAGACAGGTGATTGGGATGGGTCGCCGGGGGGCAGAGCCATCAGCCTGGGAGGAGGGCTCGGGGAGTAACTGCTGGGGAACGGGGTTGCGTAGGACAGCGCGGTCAGACACATGAAGAGCTTCAAATGCCATAGAAAGAAGTTGGGACTTTAATCTTTTTGAAGTGCAGCTTTGGTTTTGTCACTCTCCTGCTCTAGCACCTCCCTTGGCTCCCCCTGGCCACGGTCTCTGGGCTCAGAGGTAAGCATAGATGGCAAGGTGCGGGGAGAGCCTGGAGACAGAGAGACCTGCTAGGAGGCTGGTGTCACAGTCTCAGAGGGAGCGGACAGGGGCCTGGAGGGGGCGGGAGGGGAGGGGAGGAAGGAAGGGCCTGCACTTGGGGGCAGGGTTTTATGAAATGCACCCACCACACCCACCCCACCTCCTACTCCTCTCACCAAACGGAGGGTCACTGCCTCCCTGGAGCATCAGATTACATCTCAAGCACAGAAAACAGCCGGCACCTTATTCTACTCACAGTAGAATGGAGCCATGAATAGCCCGAAAAGTAGCTAATGCCGAGAGCAGCAAAGAGCAGCTGGCATCTTCCTCTGGGCTCCATCTGGGCCCAGAAAGGGAGAGTCGCGATTCCTGGGTTCATATCCCGCTTTGACACCTTCTCACACAAGTACACCTTTTAGAGCCTTAGTTTCCTCATCTGTAAAATGGGGATAATAAATAGCACCTACTCCATAGCTTTGATGAGGCTCTACCGAGTTCACGTATGTAAAGCATTTAGTATAATAACTGGTGTCTGAGCTCACTGGGGTAGCTCTAGCTATTGACCACAGAATATCTAGGTAATATGTTAACCCTGGAACTATCTGCTTAGCAGCTTTTAGCAAAGGACTTGGTGTTGGAATCCTCAAACGTCACTTATTTTATCCCCAAGATGGAGACATGAGCCTTATGCCTCAGAAATAGCAGACGAAACAAATTTCATTCAGTTTGATTCAAGTCGTCACGAATCGTCACTCCTCCCGCTGGGGAGACTGCTAATTATAAAGTGATAGAGCGATAGGTGAACAGACAGTAAATCATGAAAGCTAAACATGTTTCCCTGTTTGAAGTACGGATGACTGTTTTTAAAAAAGAAAGGAAAGGGAAGAAAAACCTGTTCTCCCTCCACAGGCCCCCGCTTGTGTGATAGAAGCCCACGGCGTCACCTCTAGGAGTTTTCATTATTCAGCAGAATTTGGAATGAGTGATTGATGTAATTAAAGTTATTGGTAAAGAAAGACTCCGTTACCAAGGAACAGATGAGTCAGCAGAAAGTTTAAGTAATGAAATAATGTTCCAAGGAGTCTTCAAATAAGCTTTTATTTTTTTAAAACTCTAGACGCCTTAACCATTGCTGGTCAGCAAAAAGGTATAAAGTAGTTACGAACTGGGGAAAATATACTACGCAAGTTTAGAAATTCTCAGATAGAGTCCTTTTCGATAAGATGAAACTGTATTTATTGCATAATCGTGGTGAAATAATGGAGAGTTGACCATGTGCTTTCGTGGGCTTCACTTACTTTATCTCACTTAACCCTCACTCTCTGAGGTAGGTACTATTACTAGTCCTGTTCTATAGAGACAAGGACACCGAATTTCAGAGAGGGCAAGGAACTTGCCCAGGGTTGCACAGCAGGCACATGGCACCTAAGGGGTGGAATCCAAGCAGTGTGGCACCTAAGCCCACCCTCTCCACCTCCACAGGTCCTGGGCCTCTCTGCCTAGATTTCTCGGTCATTTAGTGTCTCGCTAATGCACTCAGGATAACAGAGTGCAGTCAGGATTTGAAGTTACATCTGTGTGACCCCAGAGCTGTTTCAAAATTCATACTTTTATGGGAAAACACAAACAAGTATGTTGCCTTGGGGTCCTTCCATTTGCTTTCATCCCCACTGACATGTAGTGAAGACTCAGGATGCTCCAGGCTTTGGACCTCCCGTTGGTGCTGTGGAGGTGGCTGGGGCAGGGAGCCGGTCAGGAGGGCAGGCTGCAGGCTGCACGACAGGTGACTAAGGCTCAGAGGAGACAGTGGAGGGGAGGCAGTTGAAGGCCATCTTTCAGAAGGGACTTGGGGCTCGAAGGCCTGCGAGGCGTGGGGGGAGGAACAGAGTCAGCCTGTTTCTTCCACCGGGGGGTGGTCATTGGGCAAAGGAAGTCAAGAGAAGCTGATCTAGGGTTGAGGGGAGAGGAGGAATTGTAGAGGGTAGTGACTTCAGTTTGGGACCTTTTGCACTGGATCGGCTTGTGGTCCCACCAGCTGGAGACATGCTTCAGGTAGTCAGGTGTGTGTGGCCTGGAACAGGGGTGAGAGTTGGGGCTGGATGCCAAAGCAGGAGACCCGTAGGACCACGGAGGGCCACGGCGGGTGAGGGAGGTCCCACCTGATGACCTGGGCTGAAGGTCTTTATCCAGGGAGAAGAGAGAAGGGAAAGGGGCCAGGGGGTGGGGTCTTGGCTTTGAGTGACATCAGAGCCAGGATCCCAACAGCCCCCCATTTTTTAGCACTGAAGAAAGTTACCTTGTGTTACAGTGGGTGGCTTCAGGAGGGAGGAGAATAGGACAGGAACCTCCCATGTGTGAGCATCTGAAGGGAGGATCTGATGGACTGAGAACCTCCCTAAGGGAGGCGGCGTCCAGCCCTCCAACGCCCAAACCTGTCTCCAGACTTTGCTCAGCCCCCTCTCCCTCCCCTGCAGAGGGAAGGAGAAGGACCAGCATCCTTTGTGGTGTCAGAGAATATACTGGGTTGCGGGCCTTAGCCCCTTACCCCACCCCCAAGAGGGACACACCGACATGAAAAGGGGAGTGGGGCGTGTAGAATCAGTGGGATGGAAGGAACACCAGCTCAGCAGGTTTGCAGCATGATCCTAGCTCCCCAGAAGCACACCCCTGTGAGGAGGATTAGCGTGCAAAGGAGTAATAAGAAAGGGACAGTGCAGGGAGCAGGGTGGGGACAGGGAGGCAGCCCTCCCTGGCTTTGTCACCAACCAGCTGTGTGATCTTCCGCGAGTTGTTTTACCTTTCAGGGCCTCAGTTTCCATATATGGAAAGTTACTGTTTTCCAAAGTGTGGCAAGCACATCTCAGGCGGGACATGGATGATTTTAGGGGTGGGAGGGCAGTGAACAGATGCTCACGTGGCCCCCGGGACTTTGAGGGCAGCCTGCAAAGCAGGAGGAATGGGCTGGGGAAGCCTCTAGGAGCAACCAGAGAGGCTGAGAGATGCTTTCGAAGCTCAGGGGGCCAAGAACTTCATCTAATTAATTTGTTGGGGTTTTTTATATTTGTCTTCTGTTGATGGCAAGTGATACTAGCTTCTCAATTATAGTCGCGGTATCAGTATTGCTCCCCAAATAAGTAAACGATGCCAAAATTCGAGGGAAGTTATTCTGTAAATGGCAGTTTCAATAGTCAGAGGCTGAGACAAATATCTGGAGGCTGGGGCTTGGATGGGTCCATTTTGAGGGGTGCTGAGGGCTCATTCCTTGGCGTTACCAGTTCTATGGAGCCTGCTCAGCCATTCCTACATGTTCTGGGAAGAAAAAAAAAATCTGGGCAGAAAAACACCACCAACCAAAATAAACCAGGATGACGATTTTTTCTACCACACTCTTCATGAGAGCGAAGAGGTGGTGTTTATTCCAAATGACCCCTTTTCTCTAAGTTGCCACTAATCCACTCTTTTATGTCATCCAGGAAAAATCGGTCCTCAATGACCAAAGAACATCTGCACATAGGAGTCTTTGGAAAAAGAGCCACAGGGTTTGGATTTAGATACTGCCTACAAATAGAGGGCAAACAAAACAAACAAACAAACAAAAAAAAACCCTTGTGGTTTGGATCTAAAAAAAAAAACAAGTCTCAGAAATGACAACTGTGTGGTTAGTCGGATGTCAAACCGCGTTCGCTGGGACGGTGTCTGGACTGCGCGGGTCTGTGGAATTGAGGGCTAACAGATGTCTCACTCTGCTTGAAAGATGTCAAGATGCTGTTCCTCAGGGCCTGTGAGCTCCCTGGGAGACAAAGCCGCTGATAGTTTTACAGAAAAAAAAAAATCCCCAAGCTGACGACTATCTAGACAACACAAGCAGTCAAGAAAAAGGACTGAGGGGGAAAAAAACAGTCAAGTTGAGACATGAGAGGAAAAAGAAAGAAAGAGAAGAGAAGAAATTCAAAGAAATGCACCAAAGAGACATATCTCAGGAAGTTGCCCCCAACTCAAATCTTTGTTTGGTAGCAGTTGGTCTGTAAGGAGTTGGGCAAATGAACACTGAATTTTGCTTGCATTATGCGAGATCATTGTGGGCAGATGGAGAATCACTTCCAACAGGAGAAATGAGTAAATGTTTTTGGAGAGCAATTGTTTAGGGAAGGACACCCTCCCTGGCAGGGGGGACAGTTGACAGTCCCTGCTCCTCCTTGCAGTTGAGTGTCTGGGGAAGCGAAGGCCCTTCCTCAGCTTCTCCCTCATCTGTACTTCACACACGGAGTCCCGAGGAGGCAGCCTGCTGCAGCAGCAGCCCAGGAGGGCTAAGATGTTTCTCAGCCTGGCCTAAAAATATCTCCCTTGACAGGCTGTCACGGTGTCTGAGACTCCACCATTATAAATTCACTCCTCTCTGTTAAGGCATTTTGTTTCCAGGAGTTCTCTGTGAAAATAGAGACATCCCGGAGCGCTCAGATTGGGTGAGGCAGAGGAAGAAAGCCTAGGAGTCAGGAGACCTGGGTTTCAGATTCGGTTCTGCTCGTGATCTCACTGGGGGAGCTTGGGCAAGTCCTGTTCCCTTCCTGAACCTCAGTTTCCCCACTGAGAAAAAAGGAAAAGAAAGACGTGGCAGTGAGAGAGCTGCGAGATCTCTGGTGTCAGGAGGAAGGATGTGTTTACTGCAGGGTTTGCCCGGGACCCTGGGAACTTAGTGAAGACCACGCCGCCCGAGCCCCTGGGTGCTTCAGGCCCAACTCCTTGGGGGCATCCAGAATGCCCGCCTCTCCTCCCACACACCCAGTCCATCAGCGAGGCCTGTCGACTCTATCTTCAAAATACAGATCAAATCTGACCACTTGTCCCCCCCTCTGTGGCTGCCTCCCTGGTGTGAGGCAGAATTACCTGCCGCCCGATTCTCCACCAGCCTCTTCACTGGTCCCTGCTCCTATGCTTGCCCTCCAAAAGTCTTAGCTCCTTACACTTGACTTTAAACCATAAACGAGGCCCTGCCACTCCCCTCAACACCCTCCCTCTCTTCTTCTCAGTCTGCCTCTCATCATAAAACCCGAAGATCTCATCAGGACCAATCAGGGCCTGTACCTGGAACCTGGCTTTGCCTTGGCCTCATCCCATCCCTCTGTTGTCCGAACCTGTTCCCACCCCAGGGTCTTTGCCTTTGCTCTTCCTTCTGCCCAGAACTCTCTCCCCTGCCCCGAATGCTTCAGGGCCTAGCCCCTAACTTTTCCAGGTCTCTGACCAAAAGCTACCTCCTAAGGGACGGTCCCCAGACTGCCCTCACAAAAGGAGCATACTCCCTTCCTTCCTTTTTCTCCTAGCACTCATCACCTGGGCGTTACGATAAGCCATCAGCACACTCCTGTGTTTACCTTTCCATCTTTCCTCTAAAATGTAAGCTTCAGGAGGGCAGGGACAGTGTTTCGCGCATCTCTGCCTCATGAGCACACAGAGCTGCGCATCCAGGATGTTACGGGCGCTCAGTTAGTGTGTGCTGGAGGCAGGGGAGGGAACGGCTGACATGGGACTGCACTAGATGGAGGCCAGCCTCAGCATTCCACAGGAGAGGTCAATGCCAAGGTCTTTCTGGTGCTGTGTCACCAGGGCAGCATGTGCTAGGGAGGCAAAGGTACACCGATCATTAGGAGTTCTGGGTGGGCCTGTTGGTGGGGGACGGGGGGGGGGGGTGAGGTAGGCAGGGTACCCAGCTGAATGTAGAAGTTCATAAGGCTGCAGGTTCTTGACCAGAGGAAGCAGCTAAAAGGCCCTGGTGGACAGCTTTTGAAATGTAGGAGCACACAGACTCCTTGTCGCAGGAGGAACTCTGAATTGCCCTGGGAATCAGCCTGAACTTGAACTCGACTCCATCAGCTCCAGTCAGCTCCATGGAGTTCAGCTCTGATCAGGTCGCTCTGCTGTCTAACTGCCTCTCAGACTCTCCAGTGTTGGCCCCCCCTCCACCCCCCTGCCAAGCCCCAGGGATGTGGCCAGAAGGGGTGGGGGGGGGCATGCTAAGGAGCATCAGCTATTCCAGCAGGACCCTCCCCAAATCAGAACCCAAAGCCTCTGTTCCCCCCACCCCACCTCTTTTCCCTGGGCTTTGGCTAGCATGTCTCCAGTGAAGTGAAGTCTTAGGACAGTGTGACCCCAATAATTTTATTGAACAACAACTGTATGCCACCTGCTAGAACCCTTTACAAAACCAGGGCCCCTTTTTACAGATAAAGCCACTGAGGTTCAAAGGTTATTTGATCTGTCCAAGACACACAGCTTAGTAAGTCGCAGAGGTAGGACTGAGGCACCAAGGCCCAAGCACCGAACCGGGAAGCCATCAGGGTCTCTGGAGGACAGCCCACGTCTCCATCTTCACACTGCCCAAGGTACCCTGGACACGCTCAGGTCCCCTTTTCTATGAGGCCCAGGACGCCTAAGAGGCCACTGTGCCCTCTGGGCCTACAGCCACAGGAGCCCTGGCCTCCCCCGGGTCTGAGCAGCCAGCCCGCAGGGGGCGATGGTGGTACAGGTAGGGCCTGCAGCCAGAATCTGGCCCGCCAGCAGAAAGCTGCTAAGGTCAAAAAAGTATCCAGGACCCTGGACCCACGCTAAGGGAAACCCTCTCAGGCCCTGGGCCTGGGAGGCCAAACCCAGCTGTGTTGAGCGCCGCCGCGAGGCCGCCTGTGCGAACCGAGCTCTCCATCCCTTGTTTGATGAGCAGCGGCCAATAAATTCATTAATCATCATTTTATGCCTCATCAAACCCCCTCCAAGCCCCTCCATGGGAGTTACACAAATTAGCCCCTGAAAAGACAGTAATTTCAGTTTAGCGAGGTAAGTGCTTTCTGATGGGCTCGGCGCACAGAGCTCTCCTGACAAGCCAATCCATCAGCACGTTGGGGATGGGCCTGGCCCTGCCCAGCCAGGCCTCACCCGGGCCAGCCCCGCCCCGCCCCGCCCCCCCTTTGCCCCCGGAGGCTACTGGGCTGGGGTCTCCGCCGAGGGTGCCCCTTTTGCCCGGCTCCTTTGCACCCATCCTCTGGCTTTTTCGTCTTGCCTCTTGCCCTCACCCAAACCGACCTCCTCCCCAGCCAATCTGAGCAGAAGAGAAACTTTGGGGGCAAACCGAGGCCCCCCAATTGGGGAACGAACCTGAAGGTGGCAGAGGAGGACGCTCTGGCGCTGAAGTTCTGAACTCCAGCCCCTGGGAAGAAAGCGTCAGGAAGCCCTATCTTCTCCTAGTTCCCTGGATGTTGGCGTTCCGCGACCCCTTGACATTACTGAAGGGCTGTGTACATGGAACGCGCGCACGTTGGGCGTAGGGGATAATCCATCGTTTCCTGCCGATTGTGAAAGAAATCCCAGGCTCCAAAGAAGGGGCATCTAGCAACAGAGAAGGGGGTCCTTTCGTCTAAACGGCGGCTTCACGGGCCCCTGGTGGTCAGGAGGGGGTACGCGCCTAGGCTTTCTCCGTGGCCCTCGCGTCCTTCTCTCTCAAAACGCCACCTGGAGTGAAAGGCGATGCCTGGGGTCTTCCTTGCCTGGGCCCAGCCGGTTGGATTCCTGCGTGCGGAGTTGGGTGAGAAAAGGACAGAACTAGCCGGAGAACGCGCGAGGCCGGCTCCGCGCCTTCTCACTTTCCGGTTCTGGTGCACGGAAGGTCCCACGGGGACCCTATCCGGAGGCAGGGCCCATGCAAAGGGCATGGAAGAGAAGCCGCAGCTCCAGCCGTGCGGACGGGCCAGCGCTCTGCCCTGGCCGATAGCTTGAGCACCGAGTGCCGCGTAGCGCCTTCATTAGCTTCTCCTCCACGCGGCGCTGCACGCCTCGGAAAATAAGTTTGCAAACGGGGAGCCGTTTATCTCTTTTATCTTGGGGCCTGATCCAATTAAATAAGTGCACATTTACATTTGCATCCATCAGGCGGGAGTGCTGAGAGCCCGGGGTTTGCTCGGAGCAAATAAAAGCAGATTTCACTGGGAAAAGTGGCGTCTGGGCCCGCCGGGCTCCTCCGGGCGCTGGAAACGAGTGAGGCCCGGCCGGAGGCCTTGAGGATCCAGAGCTGGAGCCTGAGGCCGGCAGGAGGCCAGAGACCCCACTAGCCCTAAGTGGCAGGGGCAGAGCAAGGGGCGCAGCCGGAGCTGCCGCACGGCCGAGGCAAGCCCCAGTTCGTCCACAACCTGGGCCACGCCTTGTGCCCGGGACCCGAGGCGCACGCAGCGCGCAAACGAAAAGGAGACCAGCTCCAGGCTGGTCACAAAGGGAGACCCGTGGGGTGGGTCTAGGGACAGTCCCGCGACTTTAGCCAGTTTGGGGGCGCGCAGGAGGTAAGGTGCTGGTCAGGCCCGATTTTCCTCCTGCTCGGTGACCGTGAGTTGAGGGATGCTAAGAGCCACGCCGAGGGCGCGCCCTCGTTTCCCCCGATAAACCTGCACCAGGGGGAGGCCAGGGACACTGCCCGTTAGCGCTGTCGGAGGGGCGAAGAGGGTCGCCCGGTGAGCACCTCCTGCCTTGCTACGTCCACCTCATGGAAGGTCCTTTCGAAATAGGTGGGTTTGAAGCACTGGAGAGCAGTTTTATTTTGTTTGGTGTTTTCTTTTATTTCCTACCCACAGGCCAAAAGACAGAAACGGACTTTGGGCCAAGGTTGCCTGATAGACCCCAGATACGCCGAACCGCAAATTAAACAAAACTGCGCGGGGTCTAGAGCCCCTGAGCAGCAGACACGCAAGCGCAGGCACCCGAAGCGGCGCGGGAGCTTCGGGGGCCCAGTCGAGGGCGCGCACAGCCGCGGGCCCCCCCACCGCAGGCTGTTCCAGCCGCGGGCACAGTTCCCCACGGCCTCCCCCGCCTGTTTTCCAGACTGTGCCCAAGCCCTGGCGGGAATACGGAGGATTAAAACAGTTCTAGTCTCAGGCCCTGGTCCAAATCCCCAGTGCTAAGTGGGTCCCGGATCCCGGGCCGCGGCGAGCGGGGTGGCGGAGCAGTTCAGGTTGGACCCGCTTGGGGTTCGGAGCTGCGGTACAGCGGAGCGTCCCGGCCCAGCCTGGCGGCACCAACTCCGGCTCCCGGCGAGCCGCGCGGCGCACGGGGACCGGTAGGCGGCGCCCTTCCTAAACGGAATCCGCGTCCGGCGCTCTCCTGAGAGCGCAATCACATTCCTTTCACTTCGGGCGCTTTGCAGAGCGCTAGTCCGTGCCTCTGCCGAGCTGGCAGCGAGTTGCAGGGGGGAAAGGTGAGCTGGGAGGCACCGCCCGTTTTGAAACCGCATGCACGACGACCCCCCACCCACACACCTCCCGTGCTCCGAGAGCTGCGCACATCCCCAGGAATGAGAGGCCCCCGAGGGCTTTGCAAACGAGGAGGCCTGGTTGCAGGCCCCGCACCCAGGCTGGGAAACATTTCAGGCCCTGGCACTCCGAACCGTGGAGCTTGGGGAGGAAAGGTCCCCTTCCGCAGGCCCTGCGTGCCCTCGTAGGCGCCCTCGGGAATGGACAGGGCCGTTCGTTCCTCACCGCCAAGTCCCAGGAACGGATTCCGGCCCGTGCAAGGGGATGAAGGAAAGAGCCCAGCCCACTCCGTGTTTGGCGCTCCCTCTGGGGCACTGACTGCATAGACTCCACTCAGTGACCCTCTGGGTTCCACTAACAGGGATTCGGTGCCTCCTAGTTCCTAAGTGCCAACCTAGGCTCTCCTAGGCGGCTGGTCCAGTGCAGCCACGCGCAGGTGGCAAATGCCCACACAGCCCCGGAACGGAGGTGTCTTAGGCGCTGCCTCCCTCTACTTCCGCGCCCCAGTCCAAGCCTGTGAAAGACCCCAATCCTGGAAGTTTCCTCCAGACACTGCCAAAGACGCGACCGAGTGGAGGCTCGAGGAGACGTGGGGCGTACAGACTCGCAACCCCTTCTGGGATTAAACGCCGGAGACATTTCCTAAATGCCCGAACCTCGGTCTGCGCAGCAGGCTGCCCCAAACTGGAAAGACTCCAGACACCAGAGAAACCACTAGCCACGGAACACCCAGCTCTGCAAGGGAGAAAACCCTAAACTTAATAGAAGACGAAGTACGCAAAGAAGACTGTAGACACTGCAGAGGCCAAGGGCGGGAGGGATGCGAGCGGAGGCAGAGACCAGGGCACCAGCCGTCCAGTCCCTGGTGGTTTCGCTCCGCAGCCCCCCACTGGGGAGAAACGCCGCGGGCTCCTGGGTGCACGGTTCCCGGTCCCAGGCAGCGCCATGGGCGTTCGCCTCCCATCCCCGAGTCTCGGCAACCAGGCTGGGGAGGCCCGCGTTGCGCCGTTTACATATTCCCGGGAACCCAGGAGGCCTGTAATTTTTCTCTTTAAAATCTTTGGGTAGGGTTTAGAGCCAGGGCTTCCAAAACCCCGCAGAGTCGATGGCGTCCTTAAAGTCTCTCTTAAGAGTGGAGGACTGGCCTATTCTTCTGACTTTCTTAGAAGACAAGGTGACTCCTGGGCTGCATATTCAACAGAGGGAACGAGCTGGTTGTGAACCAGGCTGCCGGGGTAGGGGGTAGGGGGGTGGAGGGGGCAGGGGCGCGAGGGAGTAGGGCAAGTCATCTCTGGAATTCAATTGTTTAAAAAAATCATTTATAATTAAAGGGACAAAATAAAATACGATCGTCTCATGCATATTTAATCGTTCACACTTTCAGCTTGGAAACCATTTTCCCTGTGTGAATTTTCTCACTAATTTAAACTCTAAAGTCGACTGCTGTTTAGCAGTGGGGGTGGGGGAGCACATCTGGACAATGCTTTCAAACTCCTTTAAATTCGAATAAGCTCCAGGAGCCCGTTTCAGCTTTTTTAAAAAAAATAGCAAAAATCTAAACTCCAGTGAAAGTTTGGGGAGTGTTTATAAAAGCAAGTCAGGTTAAAGTCATCTTGAGTAGAAATGCAAATAAGTGCATTTTGATTTAGCCTAATTAAGCCGGCGTTATGTGCAAACGCATTCTTTCTACACTCAGGCTTCAGTTTAATAGAGCAAATTAATTCCCCTCGCTGGAGTATGTTTTTTCAGTCAACCCTCCCCTCCCCCGACCACTGAAAATTTCCCACGAAGTAAGACACGTCCGCGGTCACACCTCTCCTGCGCGAAATGGAGCCGCCAGCGCCCACAGTGTTGGCCGGGCTGGGGCGCGGGGCCGTATCTCCTCCTCGGGGGGGATTGGCATGCACTCTGACCTTTCTTTTTGAGATGAAATATGCGGGGTTAAAACGAGAATATAAAATCTCACCAACACTTTTGTAGCTACTCGAACTCCTGAATCTGAGAAGTAAAGGTGCTAAAGCCTCGACCAGCCTGATCGAGGGCACCGAGGCCTCCTTATCTGGGCAAATGTCCTCGAACTTTGGAAGGCGACTTGTCCAAGGTGGGACTCTGCGGGGTCGGTTCGGGGCTCCCCCTCCTTCCCCCCAAGCTCTGGCGGGCGTTCCCTCCCCCCCACTTCTGCCCACTCACTCCAGTCTCCGACTCTGCAAAGTGCAGGCTTGAAATTCGGGACAAGTGTGACACCTACCTGTGAAAGGGGGGAACCGTCCCCTCGCCGTCCCGCGGCCCCAGACCCGCGGCTGCTCGGAGACCTACGGGGCGCCTACCATCCACACCATCGACCATAGAACAGTCACTAATTAAATCAAAGCCAACGCGGAGATCAATGCCCGGTTTGGAAGGGGTAGAGAAGACAGGGGCTTGGGAAGGCCTTCTTGGCACACCCCGACGCTTCCCGCCCGCCTTCGCCCACGGCACCTTTGAAATAGTAATAAGGGCTAAATCCGGCATAAAATCGAACTCATTAGCAAAGTTCACCAGCTGATTGCTTTGCATAAAACACGACACTGATTGAAAGTAATTAGGTTAAGCGATGGAGCTCGGGTGGTGCGCGTCTCTGGCTGACTTTGCCATCCCTTCTCCCTTCTGGGCATATGCCTGGGTCTCTCTCCTCCTTCCTCCTGGGTCCAATCTCCCCCAAGCAGCCCCGCATCAGTGATCCAAACCTGCAGCTCGGGGCAGGGCGCTGTTCCCCCGGGGTTTGCAGCCTAATTAGAACCCTTGGCACACTGAGGTTCTAAGGAACCTTTAAATCCCCAGTTGGAAAAAAAAAAAGTTGCATTTTGTACCTTTTGTCCAAGGCGATGGACAGTTTATTGAGGCTTCTAAAAAGTAATGAGTGGCTCTGATTATGTTAAAATCTCTTTTAATTAAATATTTTGCATTTTACAAAGGCGGCTGCAGTTTCTTTTACTTTTTAAATCTAAGAGTATAACCTGTTTCCTTTCTGTAATAATACTTTAGCTCATACCCAGAAAAATCAATAGGTGTAAAAAAATTAAATTAAACTTGTATCTTTAAACTATGAAACAGTTTGGGGGGAAACACAAATGTATATACTTATATTACAAAAAAACCATTAAATGCCTGTACAGGTGTCTTAATTTCATAATTTACTTCAAAGATATTGAATTATCAATTTAAATACAAAATGCTACATTAAATATACAGAATAAGATTTAATACAAATCCTTTTTTTTTTAATTTTTCTTTTCGGTGGGTTAAGACATTTCTGTGTGTGTGGAGATGTTTACATTTTTATGTCGTCCATCTCCTGGAACTATAAACTTTTTAATAGGAGGGGTAGTTTTTTTCTCTCTCGTTGATGGAAAAATAACTGCCAAGGCCGTGATTTCTAATAAATTAGGAAAGTCCGGGACCGACGCAGCCCGCGTTAAATGTCCGACATACCTTTCTTCGGTTCATAGGGAGAGTCTTTGCAGAGGTCTAGCTGCGACTGGCTCCGCAACATTTTCGGATCTTTAGCCAAAGCGTCCGCTCGGTTCAACACCGTCTGGTTTAATCCATTGAAATGTGAGCCCGGGCCGGGTGTGGGGCCTGGCCCGGGCCCCGGGTGGCCGTGAAGGTGTCCGAAGGAGCCATAGTTCGTGTAGCCGGGATAGAAGGGCGCCGTGTAGTAGAGAGGCCGGGACAGCACCGTCCCGCCTGGAAACGGACACTGGCCCGAGGGCGAGCGCGAGGGCGCCGGGGCTGGCGACGCGCGGCTGCCTCCGAGGGCTTGCCCGGCGACCGGCCCGGGGCAAGGGGCGCAGGGAGAGCCCTCGCTCCCGCCGCCCCCATCCTTGACCTTGTCCGAGGATGTGGCGATCTCTGCCAGAGACCACAGTTTGGGCTTGGCGAGCACGGCCTGCGGCGGCGGCGGTGGAGGCGAGTGTATGACCGAGTGCCCGCCGGGGCCGGGGGGCAGCTCTCCCGTGGTTGGGTGAGGGCCCGGAGCCGGCGCCCCCGAGGGGTAGTGAGGACCCTGATCCTCCGCCAGCCGCGCCGCCGCTGGCCCCGCCGGGGAGGGCCCGCTGGCACGGGGAGGCCCAGGCAGCGCGTCGAGGCGGCCCTCGGATGGCGGCTCCTTAAAATCCGAGTCGCTGAGGCTCCCCTCGGTCTCCTTGCCGGCAGGAGTGGACGGCCCTTGCAGCCTTTCGCAGCCCGGGGCTGCTTTCGGCTCCGCTCCTCCTGCAGGCGAAACCCAGGCCATGAGAGGTGCAGAGGCCGAACCGCAGGGACCACGTCCCCTCCCGCTAGGGCGGAGACCCCAGGCCCTGTGCGCCCCCTCTCCAGACCCTCTTTTCCATCTTACTTCTCAATACACCCTTTCCCGCATCCACCAACCTGCTTCGGGGCACTCGGGGTCGCCCTTGTCCTCGGGCTTCTGGGGCTCATCCTCGTCATTCTTCTCCAGATCGATGTTCTCCTCCTCCTCCTCGTCCTCGCTGCGGTTCCTCGGAGTCCACGTCATCTTGTTCTCCTTCTTGAGGCGCCGGCGCGCGTTGGCGAACCAGGTGGACACCTGGGTGAGGGTCATCTTGGTGATGATGGCCAGCATGATCTTCTCGCCCTTGGTGGGGTAGGGGTTCTTGCGGTGCTCGTTGAGCCAGGCCTTGAGCGTCGCGGTGGCATCTCGAGTGGCGTTCTTTCGGTACGCCGGGTCCCCATAAGGGTAGGAGCCCAGGGGTGCCGCGTAAGGGTGGTACCCCAAGGAGCCTGCCATGCCCGGGGTATGGTCGTAGGGAGAGCCCTGCGGGGAACAGGCAGAAAGAAGGTGAGAGTGGGCCATGATCCCCACTGCCACCTGGGCGACAAAGCACCCTGTCCCTGGGACCCATGGTCGGAGTGCAGCGAGGCCCGAACTCCACTGGGGTAGGGCTGGCAACTCCTCCCCTCCTCGGAACGCAGCGGGAGCGCCAACTCCCGAGTCCGGTTCTGCCCGGGCCTTTGAAGCCGTCTTGGCCTCACCGGCCCCCCGTAGGCCCCCGTCTCCCGGGGCGTGTTTGTTTCGGGTGCTCAGATACAACCACCGCGGCCAGGCCCTCCTCGCGGAGAGAGAGGCCCGGGCAGCGGTGGCGACTCTGCGCTCAAAGCCCGGGTGCCTGGACGTTAGGCGCAAGGGGGGAAAGCAAGAGAACTAAAGGCATTTTCTCCCCTCCAAAGAAAGGCAAACGAAAAGCCAAGCCTCGTCCGGGCACACCCACCCCTCCAAAAATGTTGCCAAATCGAAGCCAAGGCGCTTTTCCAGAAAGTGCACCCGGCCGAAAAATCCCGGATGCACCGCAGCTCCGCCGACTTTTCAGAAATTTAATACCTCCAAATCGGATTGCGAAGATAGGATTACAGATTTGCAACATTTTGGAGGACTAATTAAAGGCGAGGCCGAATGCATTTACATAGACTAAGCATGCTTCTGCTAGGATTTCGGGTCTATTTATTTTGAACTAGTTTTCCAAAATTGCAAAACTTAAAAAAAAAAAAGATAAAAATTGAAGGGCAGCCCGAAGTTCATGTTTGAATCAAATGCTGCTCTTTAATTGCAGAGACCTCTCCTCTCTAAACACGTTGCGCCAGCTCAGCGATCCAAGCAGGACGCGGGACTCCTTCCCGAGCAACTCCGGAGCCCGAGGCCCGGCTGCAGCAGAGCGAGACAATCGCCCAAGTTTGCAAGGGCCGCGAAGCTTGGCGGGGGCAATCCGTGGTGGCGGGAGGCCCGTGTCCCCGCAGCCCCGGCCCGCCCCGCGCGGGCCCAGCTGCCCCGGTCCGCTGCGGCTCCCGTTCACTCACCACATACGAAGAGAAGGCGGCTGCGGCGGCCGCGGCTGGGTCTGCGCCGTACTGGAGGTGCGAGTTGTAGCCTGGCGAGGGTGCCGTGAAAGCGGTGGAGCCGGCGTAAGGCGAGAACGCAGAGCCCGACGACGAGCGGCCGAGCTCATCCGTGCGGGGCCCCGAGATAACGCTGGTGCTGTACGCGGGGCACGAGTAAAGGGCTAGCGAGGCGGACGGCTGGTACAAGTAGCCCTGCGGGTAGGACATGGCCACACGCGGGCATGGGGCGCTCCGCGCCGCTGCCGCCAACGAGCCGGGCGGCGCCCTGCAAGGGCGAGCGGTCCGGCACCTGGCCTCCGGCTGCCCCGGGCCGCCGCTCCTCGGGCCCCGGCTCCCGGGTTCCGGCTCGCAGCACCTCCTCGCTGGCTTCCCGCGCGCCTCTGGCTGCGACCGCCGAGCCTGCTCCTCTGCGCGCCTCGCTCGCCCCGGCTGGATTCTCCCCCCACCCCCTCCCTTACTGCTTTCTCTTTTCCCCCCTCGCTCTTTGCACTGGGGGGCTCTGCTTTTGGCTTCGCAAAGGTCCTGCCAAGATGCTAAGTTGGAAATTGAGGATTCTGACGCCTTGTGCACGCCCGAAGCTCCTCCTTCCCGGGGTGTATTCGGTGGTTGGACTGGCAGGAGCCTCTGGGCGGCTGCAGCCAACCCGGCCGCCAGGCGCGCCTCGCCCTCTCCCTCTTCCTCCCCGGCTCCCTCTCCCGCTCGCTGGCTCTCCCCTTGCCCCTCCCTCACGCCCGCCTCTCCTCCGAAGCCCTCGTCTCCACCCTCCTTTTTCTCTCCCCCCTCCCTTCTCTTGTCTCTCCCTCTCTCTCTGACTCTCGAGCGCCGGCCCCAGGATGACAATCACATCCCAGGCGCCCCGCTGTCTTCCAACTTTCCTCCTCGGCTAAGTCCGGGTGGAGCGGCTGTGCCGATGCACCGCGGGCCCTGGTGGCAGATCTGGCCGAGCCGAAGCACAAAGGAAACGAGGCGGAGGACTGCGCGTAGGCGAATGCTCTGCTTTGACCTCCTCAGAGTAAACCGCGGAGTTAGCGGATTTCTTGTTGGCTAGGAGGCTGGGCTCCAAGGCGGATCACCACCCCGCCGCCCCGGCTTCTCCCCCAAACAGGGACCCGGAAAGTGAGTTCAAGATCCGAAGTGAAGGTCCCTGGGAGAGTCCGATGAATGCTCTAGTCCAAGGCGAGGGAGTCCGGATGACTATCCTTCTTCGCCAGCAGCAGCAGCAGCAGCAGGTGGGCGAGAGACAGGCCTTGGACATCTGCACGTATCGGATGCGGCCTTTCTTCCACCAACTCCCCTTCAGACTGAGAGGCAGAAGACATTGGGTACCTGGGACTTGTGGTAGCGTTTCTCTAGAGGGGAGGCAGTGAGCAAGAGCTGCTGGATGAGAAGCAGCCACACCAGAATAGGTCTCTGGACCCTCCTCCCCTCCCCACCCGGCCCAACCTCGCTGCTTCGTTCTTGGCGCTTTCCATGCGAAGCTCTCTCCGCCAAGGCCAGTGGTGGTGGTGGTAGAGGATGAGGGTCCCCTTCCCCTTCGCACGCGCTCTCACACCCGCCCATGCCACACTGTAAACACTCTGCAGATCAGTGCCCAACCCAGCCGGTGTTTGTTCAGCGAGGCGCTGGCAAGGCAAACACACCACTGAGTCACAGGCAGAGACCTTGCCCACGACGGCCACACAGTGAAAGTACAAAATAGACCATCTGCCAGCCTCTCCACCCCGCGCTGCCACAAGCCGCAGACGGTTTCGATCTCGGGGACAGACAGGGGCGCTGGTGAACCAGGACAGGGGCGGGCACATGGTTGGGCACCGCGCTGGAGCCTGATATATCAGGGAATTTGTGGTCTTTTATAATGGGGTCACACGCAAGCCGAAGCACGACTATACACAAAGTGCCCTGCAATGGTTTTGATGGGCAGGAAACACTTATTTCTCGACCTCCGGCCCCGCACTCAAACCCACTGGGCACACAGGCACCCGCTCAGACCGGCGACTTAGCGCACGCGCCCTGGCTCCTCCCCTCCATCAGCTTCTTCAGGCTCCGCCCCTCGAGCGCTATTCTCCGGACCCTTTCGATCCCCGCGGCCTTTTCTCCCTGCCTTCACCTCTAATTGGACGCTCGCCTCCACTGACAGCGTCCCCTGATGACTTGGGCCCGCCTCCCTCCGCGCCGGGTGCCGAGGGGGCGGGGCTGGGCGGGGCGTCTGCGCCCTATTGTCATGGAGACGGAAAGCGGGTGGCCGCGGTGGCGGGCTCAGCCGGGCAGAGGTGGCTGCGAGCCAGCCGTAGCTGAGGCCAGGCGGAGCGGCCCGGACAACCTAACGAGGAGGGCGGCCTCTCGGGCAGCCCAGGGGCGGTGTCCTGCCGGACGCTGCTAGGCCCGGGTGGTCGCAGGGAGCGCCTCGGAGCGTCCCGGCCCGGCTGCCTAGCCTCGGCCCCCCACCCTCCTGCCCGCCCGCCTCCCTCCTCTCGAGGCCCCTCCGCTCCGGAGCGACCGCCCCCGGCTCCGCCCGCCGCCGTCTCAGCCCCTCGCGGTAACGGTCGGTAGCGGCCCGCGCGCGCCGCCCGCCGGGGGCTCGCGTTGGCCACGAGGGAGCGTCCTCGGCCCGCGCTCCCGCGACGCGAAGGAGAGGTGAGCCCTGCGCCCCCATCCCGCCTGGCCCCCCACTCGGTCGTGCCCTGCCTTCCCGCCCCTCGAGCCGCATCCGCATCCCCTCGTGAACCAGCTAGATGCGGCGGAGTGCCCCGCGAGCAGGGGCCGCGTGAGTTGGGAACGGGCTTCTCCTGGTGTCAGGGACCCCGGGCGGGCGCGAGTGGGTCCACCCCCTCCTCCACGCGCGGCGGCTGCACCCTCTCAGCTCTCGTCCGGGATGCTGAGTTCCGAAACGGAGCCACGGAGGTTTGTGCCACCGAGGATCTGAGTCTGTCACCCAGACGTCCTCATTACATCCTGCTGCCACTTCGGGCCGCCAGGCTGTTCCCCTCCCCCAACCCCACCCGCTCTTCTTTTACTGTCTCCTTCTGGGTGCCGGCGCCTGCAGAGAATCCCGAAAAGATAGGGAAGCATTTGGAACTTATGGTTCCATTGCTGTGGTTGTCACCTCCGCTCTACGTCAAATTTAAGACTCATTTCTTAAGGATGTCTCTATTTTCTGCTTTATTTGCACACGCAGGGCTCCGCGGCTCGGCCGCCCACGGCCGCGCGGCGTCTGCTGTAGACCCGGGCTCGCGCGCAAAAGGGAAGAGCGGGTCATTAGCAGGCGGAAGGGATTCGGGGCGCGTCTGGTGGATTTCCCCGTCTTCGTGCGAAAGATTTCACTTTTTTTTTTCCTTTGGCCGGTAAACGCGAGCTTTTCACTTTTTATGTCGATAGGGGTGGCAGGACGCTACCCTCCCCTATTCCCCGTTTCCCCCCTTTATTCATGGACTTTTCCGGGTGGGACCCTGCGGGCTTGTTAGTAGTTTCCTTGGGCTGTTGTCACTGAAGCGTCCTCCGCCAGCAGAGGTGGGAACTACTTTCCTCTTACTTCGCCTTACCAAGATGACTGATTGTGGGGGGGGCGCGGGGGGAGCTAACTATTGCGTTTTGTCTTTCTGAACATTTTTAACTTCGACTAGGGACAGGTAGGTATGTCCTGATTGTTTTTCACGCCGGAGTTTAAATTTCTTAATTTTACAGCTCCCCAAGGATTTATTGGTTCATGTCTGCACCGATCCAGTTAGGCACAACTTTAAAGCTGTTAAAAGTAAGACGCACCATTGCATGGCTCAGACATGGCCGTAGAGCTCGCTCTTTTGAGTTTTCAGCTGTACAGCTGTCATTGTTTAAATCAGGCGGAAAAGGAGGTTATTCCTGTTTATTTAGCGTAATAACTGTTTGCAGTGAAAACCTTCAAGACTCGCGAAAGTAGGTCTGCTGTCTTTTGAAGATCTCATCATTCTTGAGGGAGAGACACAGCACGGCGCTTGGAGAGGCAACAGATTGCTTCCGTCGTATCACTTTGCTGTTCTGGAGTGTACTTAAAGGATTATGATTGATAAGGCTGTCCTACCAGAGAATGTTGACACAGGTGTGCATCGTTATCTTAATTAAGATCCTGAGAAAGCGTCTATAAAACGGCGACAGGAGGAGGGCCGCATATTTTTGTACAGTTTTGCTTTTGGAGAATTTAATTGCCCTCGAAACCCCGTCTTTGAGCTTCCAGATTTTTGTGAGCACTTTGGCAACAGAAGTTTGAGCGAGAAATGAGAGTGCAGTGTGAAGTGTTGCGGAATGTACTGCTGCTACTTGTGGCTTTGGGGCAGTGCCTTTGTCGGCCTTCTTTGTGCTCTGCCTTGGTGGTTAGGTGGTTACTAATTGAGAAGTAAAAGTGTAGAGCAGTGTATTAAGCAAATGTGTGTTAGTGTGGGGAATAAATCTGTAGAGGAAGACATGCTTCATGTGTAGAAACAGGGATACAAAGGTAAATATATCAGGCATTTGCGCCACTTCATTTCTTTGGAAAACGTTCTCCTAGAATGTTTTAATGATCGAAAACAATTTCTTTTTTTCATATCATCAGCTACATTGCTTATGGAATGCCTTGTTTTTATTTCCAGAAAGAGAAAACAAACTTTTATTTTTCCAAAATATTGATCTGTAGATTTGAATTGACGAGCAAGTGAATATAGCACATTTAGCCTCTTCTTAGTTTAAGGATCTGAAACATACCCTGGGTGACCACTAAATTAATGTCACTGTCCTCAACTTGAAATCTCCGAATGCAGAAACAATAGCAAGACGGATACTGTCGATCCTCTGTTACCCTTGGCTTACCCAGAACCTAATACCCTTTCACATCCGTACTGCATTAAGATTTCCCCCCTCTCTTTGTAGATCATGATTTCCTGGAAGTCGGCTGTCTATCAGTGCGTATGTGAGACGTGTGAGTGTTTTTGTTTAATGTGAAAACTCACTGTAGGAAGAGGAAATGAAAGTGGAGGAGGCCGTGGGCACAGTGATCGGAGAAGCCAGGTGTAGGGTCACAGCTCACTCGTGACTCCAAGGGTAATTAGCTGGCTAGCACTACCTGGGAAACTAAAACCGAAGACAGACTTGTTTAGATTTGCTTGCCGAAGTTAAAACAAGAGCATTCATTTTGAGGATAATTGCTCAAAATTATTCCCCCAACTCCCCCATCAGAATTTTTTTTTTCTGGCAGCTAAGAAAATTAAGATCAGAATCCCCACACTATTTCCCATGTATTATTTTAAAATTTGACATGCCATGTCAAAAGAAATGAAAAAGGAATATATGAATTAATTGCCTATCATTCATTTTTATTAATAACAAGTAATTATTAATTTATGTTTACATTATAGAACTGCTAGGAAAAATTTAAATGTTCTTTAGTTGATAACATGCAAGTAAATGAAATTATATAATCCTGAGTGAATTATAGATTATGAAAACAGTATATTTTTGAGTAAATGGAGTATATTTTAACTCTGAGGTAGCACAGCCTGTTTTATGTGGTAATATCTCAGTATCTGTATATTTCCCTTCAATTTCTACATTTTGTCAGCCTCTGTATTTTTAACCTTTTTTGGTATGATTATTCACTGTTTTATAGAAAATAATTGTTCTTAATAGAATAGCAGTTGATGCAACTCTAAGAGGATGTAAAATCTTGGAATTCTTTTCTTATTCAATAATGACCCTGGTTTGCTTTTATAGCACTATTCTGAAGTGTGATTCTTATGAGTTATTTCTGCATAAATCTGCAGTATTTTTATAGCCAGAGTGTACCTAACCACCAATTTAGCTTGGCAAATTAACTTAGATGCTTCAAAATTGAAAACCAGTATAGTCTAATGTAGTTTGAATTTAAGTCTTTATTAGTAAGTGTGCACTTAACATTTGTTCAGGAGAGGGGAATATAATTTTCTCTTGCAGTTGTCATTTATGTAATTCACTTTTCTAGCCTTTTCTCAGGCTAACGATATTCCACACCTTGATAGGGCCTTTATTTGTTTATTTGCCATAATATGAAGTGATTCCTTGGAGAAAATTAGATTAGATATTCGTGTCTAATATCCCAAAAGTATTTAACTAGTCTTCTGTGTTTCCCTAAACAACACCGTCTCCATGTTCTGCGCAGGTGATAAGTATGGTGCCTACATAAAACATTTGGATGTTTTCAGCTAAGCTGACTTCTGAGCTGTGGGGTTCCTCCAAATGCTGGCTGAACTTTGTCGTTTCACGTCCCCGGGCTCATCTGCAAGTGAGTGTCTGCACAGTGTGCGTGTGCGTGCGTGCGTGCGCGTGTGCGTGGAGTGAGCCCCAGGTAGCATCGGTGTTGGTTTTACCGAAGTATTTGTGTTGCTGTTGGCACTGAGCACAGAAAGTCACTTGAGGCCTTTGATCGCATGATTGTACTAGTGCATTAAACAGAGGTTCCGGTAGTAGAAAAAATTTTGATTCATGGAAACACTCTGAATAATTTATTTTTAACGGTATCATTAGATAGTGAAATTTATAAAAGTGCTTTTCATAAAAATCAAGACAGGTTATATTCTATAAAAAGTAGAATTATTATTTAAAGACATAATCTATTTAGACCAAATTATAGTTTTTGATTATTTTCATTACTCAGTTCTTTTCAGAATACATTTAGTGGGAGTATCAGCTGCAGGCGTGAGTGCCAAACTCTTTAAATAACTGAGAGCACACCGTTGTGTGTAAAACCTGTCATTTTTCATCAAAATAGCAGCTGCTGAATACAGGCAGATGAGAAAAGCTATGAAAAGAAATGATTTTGCAAAATATTTGTGTTGTACAGTGAAGAGGGCAAAGCACTGGATTTGGTGAGGGAGAGCGTTTTGTTAAGTAAAAAGAGATGGTTGTGTGACCCAAAAAAAGCAAATTTTACAGAAGACTTCTATGGTTAGTAGAGCCCGCAATAGAACAAATGCTTCTCTGTGAATATTTTCAAAGGCATGAAAGTGATTTTTAACGTAATGCAAAACAATACATAATTGCACTTAAAAAACATCCTTGTGCTCCCCTCCCGCCGATTAGGTCTCATGGAGGTGGACTTTCATACATGACCAAGAGCTGAAGCATCACAAGTGAGAAAATGCACAACACAAATGTAAAGAAAATGTGAAACAGTGAGTATTTTGATTTCTCTTTGTTTGCGCCCGCCCCCCCCCCGTATTGTTTTAACCACGTGTAAAGTTGCAGAATTTAAAAGGTAAGAGTATTGGGGTTTTTTCCTCCTAAGGATTAATTTAGGAAAAATCTAAACATATATGTGAATTGGCTGAGTTTTATATTTGCTGTCAGACAAAATATATTATTAAGTTTAATATGCCATGTATATTAATGATATTCAAACATATTAAAACTAAGGCTCCTTTTATATAAAACAGGTGCGTTGCAGGGGGCTGGCGGGAGGCTCCCCACTCTTTTGAGAATATGAAGCAGTAATAGCTTATGGCTGATTAATTGAGAAGGTTGTACTAAATGTTCTCTAGTGGAAATAGCTGCAGTAGACTCTTTGAGAAATGTATAATTCTGGACTTAGATCAATTGAGGTATTGGTAATTAAATTGTAATTCCACGAAGGATGGAAGTGGAGGAAAGATGAAGCTAACTATTCCTGTTTTTCTTTCCAGAGTCTGCAGTTCATAGCAGAGCCACTGGACTGGCTATTGGAAGGAGGAGATTCTGAAGATAGGGAGGTAATATTATCTTTTTTTTTTTTAAGAATACTTTCCTCTATAATCCTAAGTCCTTATTACGTATAAGAACTTTATCTAATAGACAGCCATTTCTTTACATTGGAGATATGAAAATGATCTGATTTTTTTTTCCGTGCTAAGTTTTGAGCTGCTTCTCCCAGGGCCGTGGGTTGTGTTGGGAGAGCTGAGAAATCGCATCTGGGCCCACTCGGCACCCATGCAATGGCGTCTCTCTGGGACCCCGGACTGTGGCGGTGGCCTGCACAGCTCTGCGAGATGTCCTGTCAGTTTGCCATCAATGTGGATGCAGTTAGCAGGGTGCTTAGCTGCCCTCGGTTACCCCCCAGTCTTTGTTGCCTTATCCAGGCGAGCGCTGTCTCTGCATTTATTGCCTGCCACAACCAAACCCTGGGTGGAAGTCGGTGCTTGACTCCCGGTTCCTGGGCTCCGCGGAGGGGTTAGCTGGGCCCAGCTTCCGCTGCTCTCGTGCGCTGCACGCTAGGAGCTCACCCATCGGTTTCTTTTCCTAGTTCACAGCTTTACGTCCCTTTCCATATTTTGTGTAATCCTAGGCTGCGGGTAATACTTTCCTTTTCCTCTCATTAGGTCGGCCTGCTGCTTCCTTTGCAGCTGTTGCAGGGACCCACACGGAATGGAGAACTCTGTATGTTTCTGGAGGATATCTTTGATAATTTATTCGCATGCCGTTTCATTTTCAAGAACCTAATGTTGGTGTTAAAGAATGAGTCTATGATTTTGAAGAACAAATGTTATATGCAGTTTGTATCCATAAGGAAAGCTCCTATCTTCTCATACTATGTTACCATATTGAACATGTAGGTTAAATTGAAAACGTAAAACCCTTTTATAAAGGACTCGTCAGTACATCTAAAAATGCTTATGAAGGGTTAAATCGAGTAATGGTGTTTATATATTTTTCACTTTTAAGAAAAAGGATATATTTCTCTAGTCATCAAAAATATCTACTCCCTGAATTATATCTGCAGAAAGAGAAAGCCCAATAAAGGGCTTCATGATGTCTAATTACATAATGAGCAAATTGGTAAGCAATGTGGTAACTAAAATTAATTTCTTCCATTAAAGGAGCTAGTATATATTTAAAAACAAAAACCCTCAGGAAATCCTCTTTAATCTTTAAATCAAGTGCTGTGTTTGGTTAACACAACAGGAAGGGGAAATATACCAATCTCAGATTCTTTCATTCATGCCCAGGTAGAGGTTGTAAGCAGCTGAGGAGGCCATTAAAATGGAGCCGAGAAAAAATGGTGATATCAAAGTGATTACTTAGAAAGCAGTTTACATTTGCGAAGCAATTCAGTATTATGACCTTGACCAACTTTTACACTTCATAGACTTGGGTTATTATTCCAGTTTGTAAAATATCAGTCTGTGGAATAGCTTCATATGGAATGCAAGAGTCTTTTTGAATTGGCTAATAGCTCTTGCTGGTCACCTTAAAATATGCTATAATATTACAAAGTTAAAATGTAATATTTATTAATAGAAGGAAAATATAAAATTTAATATCTGGGCAACTGAGACCTTTAAACCTATTTTAAAAGTATAATCTTGACATCCATGACTCTATTTTTGTCTTTGTTATGTAGATAGAATTATGGCTATTCTACATTTCGAATGTTTTATTTATTAATTCCAAATTTTATTCTCCATGTTGGACTTTTCAAATAAACGGTGTATGTGCTTTAGAGAGTAAAATTTTGAGTCACGGGCTAATTTATTAAGCATTAGTACATAGAAAAACAGCCTTGATTAATTTAGAACTCTGGAAGGGGGCAGGTAAAACTGTTTTCGGCTGAATTTCCTAATGCAGCAACCATTTAAATTAAATGTTTGTTAACATAACAGCGATGGCATTTTCTCCTCCTCCTGCTTGTGGTTTTGTCCAGCGAGATGTGGCAGCGGCAGTCACGCTGACTGTTAAGTGTTTAAATGATGACACCATTATGTGAAGTGATTTTGAAATGAGAGATTCCAGCCAAGAATTACATCTGCTCCCATCTCCTTCACATCATACTCTCTGGCAGTGCAGATTATGATTGATTTGTTTGTGACAGATTGCAGGAAACAGTCATTGATTTTTCAATATTTTACCTTAAAATTATTTACAGTTGTAACCATGGGGAGGTATTTCCATGGGCTGTCAGTCCCTGAAAGACTAGGATAATATTCCCTGCTCTCTGACAAGACAAATTACCTGTAATGAGTGCAGTAGCTGAAGGGTATACTTTTATTTTAAAATATGTCAATAACCCCAGTGACTAAACGAATATTGATTTAGCATAATGAAGCCTGAGTAATGTGAAAATGAGCTTTTTCAAGGAGCACGGTAAAGACTTTCTTTTGGGCTGGTTGCAAGGAGCTTTTCATTCTTTTCAGCCAGCTAGTGGAGATAAAGAGTTTTATATGCAAACCAGCAGGAGCGACCGTGTTGTTCGTGAGAACCAGGGTCCCAGTGTTTTGCCCTTAGCGATTCTTTTTCCAATCTCATTTGGACTCTTCCTTTTAGTCATAGGGCAGCTACTGATTTGCTCGCGCTGATCTTTAACCCACTCGATATTTTTACAATTTCAACATATTTTGCATTAGACCTTCAGTAATGAATATTAAAATGTAACTATATGTACAATCATTTGTAGGTGACATAATAATTACCTTAAGACATTTCAGATGGGTTACTGTAGTGTTTAATGTGCCGTGTTTTATGGTAGAATAACTCCCAGTCCCTGGACATCAGATTGCTTTCAGGAGGAATGAAGATTAATTTACTTAAGTCCTGATATTGTAGATGCCAGTGCGTGTTTTCATTTTGGTCAGACTTCTCCCCCTTTTAAAAATGTAATTCTCACCTTTTTATGGATTAAGAGCTCAATACATAAGGTCTTTCACACAGGAATGATAGCAAAAAAAGTATATAGCATTATTTTATAGTCCATCAAGAAGCCCGAAGATTTTATGCCTGAATAAGTACCTCCATATCTAACTTGATAAGAAGTAGGGCAAACAATGCCGGTAATATATGGCAGAGATGTAAGTGTTTGAACAAGATGTCAGACTGATATTTCATGGGAACCTAACATGTTTTATGATAACCAATAATAATAAAATCTTATTAAAAAGCAATAGGTGACATCCCTTTAGAATTAAATAGTAGTTATGATTTCCAGAAAATTCAGACGGCTCTTTGTGAGCGCTGGTTCTCGAGTAGCATTGGCATTAGAAATGTTGCAATAAAACGAAAAGTATAAATGCATCTTTTCATGGAAAATGGGATAGCCTCTAGAACAAAAATTTATCATTTTACTTTTTCCCAAGTACTTGCCTGCAGCTGGGACACAGAGGACCTCTGTCCCTTGCCTTCCTTGTTTCCGCAGTAAACCAGATGGTTTATAAAATACCGGTTTCGTGGTTCTGAACGCTGTGGGACTTCGCTTCTCCATCACCCCGCCCCCACGTTCTTTCCCCTTTTCTATAAAAGAGCCTTTGAAATTAGAAATATGAGGGTCATACCACCATCATATTATATAACTGGCTGTCCAAATTCTTCAACCATTCATTTGGTTTGTAATTTTTTAAGTCGATGTAGTATCCATGGAACTTACCTATGGATAAGACATTCAGATATGCCTTCCAGGAAAAAGAGTTTTTAATAGTTTTTAAAAATAAAGCATAGTTTCTTCAGACAAATCTATTCTAAGGAAGACGTCTATGTTGTTGTGCTTAGTTTATTTTGGAGTAAAATAGTAAATGCATTGTAGTCAGTACCCCTTGACTCCAGCGTTGTTTTAAACCTGCGTGTTCATGTTACAGCACGTGTGTGGGCCTCTTTATGTGAATTAAATTTAATAAATACATAGATACAGTAAAGCTCTTTCTCGGCAAATTATTTCTCTTTTGGGTACTATACCACTCTCCTCCGTTCCTGCTCTCCTCCTGAAAAAGGAAATCACCTGTCCTTGTTCTGCTTTACGGAGAAACTATGTAAATGTTTTTAAAGCATGCAAGTCATTGCCTTGGGTTGGCTAAAACATTTATTTATTGAAAAGGACAAAATGTCCATTTGAAAAATATTTATTGTATTTACATCTATTAAGATAAACAGTTTATGTTGCTGTGGATACATACCAGTCGACTTAGTTAATGTTTTTTCAGAATTCATTTCACTGTGTTTGGTTGGACCTTCTGTGATAACTTAATATAGGAACAAATCAGCATATAATTCTATTTTCCACGCGACCTCGGCCTGTTGAAGAGTTACACCGCAACTGTGGAGGGGGCAGTTTGATGGTTGACGTAGACCGTGGCAGTGAGTTTGTGATGCTCCGTGCTTCCTGGCTGGTATGCTACCGAGTGCGTTTTGAAGTGCACAGTGAGAAGGAATACCTCTGGCACAAAGTTATTAAAATGCCTTCTACAGGTAGCTTCCGTGTAATTAGTGCACGTAATCGATCCGTGATTTGTCTTCTCCCAAACGTGAAGTGGCGTGGCGAAGTTAAGTGCAGTTGGTGAGGTGCAGGATGCCAGGGACTGAAGGTGACAATGACCATGGCAACTAAACAGATTTTCTTTCTTTTAGATTCAGCCCTCAGTCTGAAATTTCCTGTGGTCTGTTCAATCTAGATGCAAAGGACGTGGAAAAATCAAGTGTTCAAGTGGTTGAAATACGTTTTGGATATTCCTATTTATAGACTATAGTGTTTTTCCAATTAAGACTCTCAGTTGTCATTCAGAAGAAGGTTATGCACTTCCTGACCATCAATTTTAAATGCTTAGTATTGTGGCGTATTACCAAACATTTTCTGCTTTAATCAAAGTATAGGAAAAAATCAATTTTGTATATTGACTTTGACTTTTTTTTTCTAAAATGTCTTTATTGGGTTGAACGAATGTTTGTACCTGAAAGAGAAGTCTCCAGAAAAATCCTCTTGTCCATCATAGAAATTCATTTGGCAATCCAGTGTCGTTAGAGTAGGCTTAAAATCACTCCCTAGTGTGAGCCCACTGTAGTCTGGGAAGAGAAGAGACTTGGAATGTGTATGTATATACGCACACACATTTTAATTCTCTATATTTAGTACCTCGGGAATAGAACATCTTCTCAACAAATCTGTCAGCTCAGCTCACACACAAGAAGCCCTCACCGGAACGGGCAGAGCACTTGTTACGTGTTAAACCTTCGATGTATGTGAAGGGGGTTGGCATCCAGTCTTCACAGATGCCTTCCGTATGGGGAGTCTGAGCGCTAAGGTTGCCTTCCCATCGGGAAATCCCTCCTGACGGCCTTTGAGGTGGCCGGAGTCGGGGGAATGGGAGGATTCTTCCGTGGACACTTAGGGGGAAGCGGTGTGTCTGAACAGGGGGCGCCGCAGCTAGGGAGCTGGGGGCTCACAGGTGCTGGCGCCGCTGTGCAAGCTGCCGTGCTGGGGGGAGTCCAGTTTGTGCTTCTTCCGCGTCCGTGGTTTTTACAGAGAGTCCAAGTGATGTGATGAGTTCTTAAGTGCAGATTGCAGTATGGTGAAATCAATTTATTAGATTAGAGTATTTCTTTTTCTTTTTAATTAGACTCCGTATTTTGAGGGGATTATACATTTCGCATGCAGTTGTACTAAGTAATGGATAGCTCCCTGCACCCTTTACGTCTCACAATGTGGAGTGCCGGACCGCAGCCTGGACACCGACACGGATACAGAACACTTCTTCCAGCACCACGAGGGCTCCTCGCCCTGGCCAGTTAGCTCAGTGGGTTACAGCATCCTCCTGATACTGCAAGGTTGCGGGTTCGATCCCTGGTCAGGGCACATACAAAAATCTGCCAATGCATGCATAAGTAAGCGGAACAACAATCCGATATGTTTCTCCTCCCCCTCGCTTTCTAAAAAAAATCAATACAAAAAATTAAAAACAAGAATTCCTCATATCGCCCTCTACATCCGTACTCACACACTTCCCACCCCCCTGCGTAGCCCTAGCAGCCACTGGTCTGTTCTCCAGTTCTGTAGTTTTCTCTTTTCAAGAATGCGACGTAAAGGGAGCCATACAGTATGTAACATTTTCAGGTGCTTTTATCACTCAGCGTGACTTCCTAGAGATTTCAACTTGCATGCACAATACTCGGTTCTTTTTTTACATTTGGGTCGTATCCCAAGATATGATTGGCCCACAATTTGTTTAACTAATTCAACAGTTTGGACGGCGTTGTTTTAGTTTTTGATTATTACAAATAAAAGTGCTATAAACATTTGTGTGCAGGTTTTTGTGTGAATGTAAGTTTTCATTTTCCTGGGATAAATGCCCAGGAATGCAATTGTGGTTCATACGATAATTACATACAGTACTTTTTTAAGACTAGAATTGATTTGTTTGTGTGTGTGGAAGGGAAAACAGAGGACATCTATATTTTTGTGGTGTTTTTGCTTTAACTGAATTTGTTAAGGATTTTAAAACATGCAGACTATCATAAATAACCTGTTGCCAAATATCAGAAGCAGTTTTCCACAACCTAGATCTTTTCTTACTTTTAGGGAAATACTTCTTCCGGGGGGGGTGGCGACGGTAAACAATTTCTATGTAAAGGAATAAACATAGATGTACACTATAGAAAAGGTGTTGCAAAGCTGACAGGTTACTTGGAGAAATTTTCGGAGGATTTTCCAAGTGCCGGTAAAGATGTGGCGTGCAAGGATACGTTGTGATAGTTTCTGAATCGATGACTCTTGAGCTTTTGTTGCCATCATCTTCCCTGCAGTTTTTATTTGTAGAATTCATTGGTTATCTTTACAATTTGTGTTCAGTGCTGTTGCATTTACTGCTCATTTAATTCAACTGTACACACCGAGTAGGAAAGAGAAAAAAATTAAGCATTTTTTTTCCTAAAACATGGCTCTGAAAAAATGTAACCACTTCATAGGATGTTGAACGGCAGAAACAGCTCTGTTCCAAATCCTGGTGGAGACGATACCGTTACATTATACTCACTGAGACATAGTGAAGTATGTACAAAACCGCCTATGCTATATTTTGGGGGAGACCCACTGAAAGGATCATTTTTACTCTCATTTTTCACCATATACATTGACTTTAGATACGGTTAACTGGTTAAATGACCCTTCTAATATATGTCAATATTATCAGTCCTTGGCTTGTTTGAATGAGGCACTAGGCTCAGGCATCCCCATCTTCCAACGTTTCTAAATATTGTTTCATCTTTAGCCCATTATGGCCATGACCCTGGTGATATAAATGACATAAGGTAATAAAAATCCCTGCTCTTAGGAACACCCTGGGTGAAAGATAGAATATGCACATGGAATCTTTCTGTACCAGTTGTCATTTATCTTTAAGTGGCTCTTGAAGCACCCCATTATCCAGCACTTCCAGGCACTGGGAACCTAAGGGTAAAGAAGAGCATTCCCATCACTCTTAGCACACTCCTCACAGTACTTAGCTCGGGCAGCGGGGGTGGTGAAAGTAGAAAGAAACGGAGCTAGAGACCAACACCACTGTGCTTCTCTAGAAATCGAGAACCTTCAGAGTTCGGGAGAGAGACTAGGAGAGCTGAGGCGCCCCGCATCTGGCCTCACGGGAAGTGGGAGGCGTGAATGCTGAAGGAGCACATAGGTGCTGGGGGAAGACACCAGCTGGGGAGAGGGAAGGGACCGGGAGGGTGGCTTGTTGCAAGGGAGCTGGAATCGGGGCTGGAATTGCCTGGGACGGCCAAGGGTTATGTCACTGCCTGAGTGTCTTTCACAGCGTCCTTGGTTTGAGCACCTCACCAGAAATGAGGCATGCTGTTTTTCAGAGCGTAATTGAATTTAAGTATGCGGGTTTGAGTGAAAAAATGAATAGATGCTCTTTCTCCTACAAGTACGGCTTGGAACTTAGGTGACGAGGCTTGAGCTGTTTGTTCTTTTTATGCTTAGGAAAGGATATGATATTTTATACTTTTCTGTTATCTTAAATGCATAATCTGTAAGGTGATCATACTTTATAAAATTTAAGTTTATTTTAGGCTTAAAATAACAGAAGAACTTACAGTTCTCTTGAAGAACTCCGAAGTTAAAACCGTAAGATCACATATAGATACAAAGTTACATGAAGCATACTTTTGTAAGATTATATATAAATCTGATGGCCTTAATGAAAAAGAACGATTTTGAGCAGCCTAAGAAAGTACAAGTATTTCTGTGCATTGTTTTTTTTAAACTGTTCAAAGGTGGTCGTTGAGCTAAGAGCCTTTGTAAACATGCATCTAATTTTAGGCAGCTAAATTAGGAAGCTGGAATATGACCGAGGCCCCTTTAACCTGGGAACTTGGAGAAAGAAAGAGACACGGGGTCTCTTGCAGTTTCTTTAAACTGAGTGATCAAACTGGTAATGAAGACGGTACAGTGAAGACACTCGGGGTTTTATCCATAGTAACATCGATTCTGGCACCCCAGCATTGCCAGTGTGGGAGCCGAAACGAACCGTGCTTTGTGAAAGAGCTACAGTGGGTTGGTGACTTAACAATTCGGTGCGTATATAATGATCAAGCATCATGGCCTCATCTTGTCATACTGTTTATCTAGCTGGCAAAAAAAAAAAAAAAAATACAAAGAAAGCAGTGCAATTTTAGATGGTTTTTAAAAAATTTTTTACAAACACTGCAAATCATAGGCTGGTTACCACTAGCCTTCCTGGGTCTGCCGTGATCGTTGTATTCTATGTGCATGCTTTTAAAGCACCAGGCCTTTATAATTTTGTCTATAATTGTTTATATACATTTTTCTCCATAGAATGCTTTTAGAACAACTTAGTGTTCAATTTCCTTAGCCCATTTGTCATCTTTAAACTTTATGTATGAGTATACTCAAGCGTCAGTTGCAGGACACATTAGTAGACTTTTATTTTCTCCAGGAGCCTTATTATTCAAAACACCTTTCAAACTCAATGCTTAAATAGCAGGCCACTTCCACTTGCAGGCCTTTGAAGCTGGAGAAGGCTCTCTTTTCCTATGAAGAAGCTGAGTCCCAGGAAGATGAAATGACTTGCTCGTAAGTGATGATGCAGAATCCTTTGACTCCAGAGCACAAGCTGCCAACTTAAAGCGGCATGTCCCCGGGTCTGGAAATTCAGCGTACAGATGCTTGTATCACAACCCTATTCTTAGCGATACTTTCTTCCCTACCGTAAGAAGTAAAGGTCTGCTGTCACCTGTGCATGTCATCTGAACATTTTGGCACCAAACATGGATATAAGTAGCAAGTTAAAGGGTGCTAATCTCACAACTGAATTTTAACCGATAGAATGTTCCATTTATTCATTACCATTTATGCACACCTACTGTGCTTTAGCATTGTGATAAATCCGGGGAAGCAAACACGAATATGACACATCCCCTGAATTTAACAAAGTGGGCACTGGGCCCAGGCCTGGAGAGAAAGTGAGCAGCGTGCTTGGAGCTCAGCATCTACTGTACAGAGAGAGGCATAAACAGACCATTTGTCACAGCATTGTACGAGGGAAAGGCCAGGTTCTGTGGGACCACAGGGGGCCAGCCCTAACCAAGCCTGACAGGGCAGGCAAGGCCAAGAGGGCTTCCTGGAGGAGAGGGGCACTGGGGTTGAGGCCTGAAGGAAGAGCACTCCAGACAGGGGGAGCAAAGACTGGGGAGGGCACAGTGCGTCGGGAGTCTGCAGGTAGTTGAGAGGGAGGAGCGTGTGCAGAGGCGGGAAAGAGAAAGAAGTGGGGGCCACGCTGTGGAGGGCCTATGAGGTGACTGAGAAGCCCGCACTGCATTTCTCCTTCGCCCGATCGCGTCTGTGTTTCAGGGACATCCCTTTTGGTGGTGGCAAGGGAAGTGCATCGGAGGCCAGCAACACTGGATGGTGAGAGACGAGTAAGGTGATTTTTGCAAGTAATCATCCAAGTGAGAGAATAGGTGCCTGCCCGGAGACAGTGGCCGGGGAAGGAGAGCTGTCAGCAAGTGGACGAGAGATAGGAAGGTGCTCGAAGGAAAAGGACTTGGTGGCTGGTTACACGTGAGGGTCAAGGAGGAGCATGTCAACAGGGGTGTCAGAGGGCTTCAGCCGTCAGTCATGGGGGCGATGACTGGAGACGGGTCGAGTGGGGAGAAGCGGTACAGCGTGGGTGCGCTGAGCGGTTGGTCGGGAGGCGCTAGGTGACTCTCCGAGGGGTTTGGAGCACGCAGCTTCGTGGCAGGCAGGGAACACAACCGCAGTCTTTTGTAGTGGTGTGTGTTTTTTTCTCTTAAAGGGCAGATTCCTCAAAAAGCGTATTTTCTTTCATTATCGAGTGTCTCACTGCACGACAGAGCCGCAGCGGTCCTGTGAAAAGCAGGTCTGGGATGTACCGATCGGTATCGGTGGGCAGCATTTCTTCTGAGCAAGACGGGGCCCGGACGACGTAAAGGGGAGTGAGAACGGTCTGCACTGTCCTCGTCCCCTAAACATTTCCGTGAACGCAGTGTAGCGAATTTCCACTGTGCGTGGGAATTCAGGGACAGAGGAGCCAAGCATTTCCAAAGAAAAGGCACTGGAGAATAGTTTTGTTTTCAGAAATGGATGAGTTTGGATTATACTGTATGCTTAAGTAATCGGTATGTAATATTATCTGGATCTTATTACCTCAAACATTCATCCCACGAGTGCTTCGCGCCTGCTCAGTGCTGGGTACTGGGCAGCATTGGCCTAGATTGGGAGCCACAGGGCCCCGGGCCGGGTCCTCCCCCCACCCACTCTGTGGTCCAGCCAACGGCTTTGAAATCCTGAAGGTAGGTCTTTATGACTTTCCTGTCGGCGTCTGCTTGATATACTTGACGTGTATCGTGAGGACAACTGTGACTCTCAAATCCCGTAGCAATAAATATTTACACCTCCAGAGGCACTCCCATATGCACAGAAGGAAAAAGAAAGGATTCAGTGCGGCCTTGACTTTCTCCCTGGTGAGGTGGGCGTGGCGGAATGGCTTCAGGGCAGGGAACTGGGGCGCGCACAGACAGTACCTCCCGGCTGCTCCGGGGTGCCTAAGGAGCAAAGACTTGTTTGCTTAAAGGGGTAAGGGCAAAAGACAAACAAACAAACAAAAACTTGAGATTGTATACACTTGAGATTGTTTTAGAGTTAGAAGGAAATTAGAACCTAGTAATTCCTTCAAATGTTGCCTTTGATCACTTGACATCCACTGAGAAGCTGAACTAATGCAGATTTTTAAAATTTTAAAACCAAATGAAATTACTTTTGAGCAAACCACAATACATTATTTCCACACTTTTTCCATTGTGCTTCGCTTTGCAGGGGTTTGGGTGTCCCTTCTCCTGTCTACCCAACTTTTTCCCATTTCCTCCCTCTCCTCTTTACCTTAAAATTCTCCCTCTTCACTTAACTCCTCTCCTCAGTTGCTCCCATTCTAAAATCTCCCTCCAGACCTGCCTCTCCCTCCAAGCTCCACTCAGACCGTTTCCCTCCTCCGCTGCGGAGCTTATGGGAAGATGCATTGGCAGAAATGTGTCTTATGTTGGTTTTCTCCACTCTTTCATTCATCCCCATGCGATCTGGCTTTCCAGTTGTCTGAAGGCCCAGTTGCTAAGTTTGAGGGTTTTCAGTTTTACCTGGTTCTTGGTCTGAGCTGCCACCACCCCCGGGTTCTTTGACCCCTGACTCTTGCTTTTGCTGGCCGCCTCCCTCGGTGACCCCTCAGACGTTGCTGGTCTCCGGGGCACTGCCCTTTACTTCAGCATTGCTCCCTTGCCCCAGCCCCGTCTGGGGTTTTCAGCTGTCTCCTGGGGCAGCTCCCAGTCGCCCTTCCGTTGTCCTGTCTGCACTGAGCCTCGTTCTTTCCATCGCCCCCCTCAACATTTCACCTTGGTTCATGGCCTTGCCCCTGCCCTAGTTACCAAACCGGGTCACTGTCACCCTCAGAGATCTCTCAGGGCGGGCCAGTTTTACCTCCCGAAGCCTCCCCGATCCCACACGGGGCCTGTTCCCACTGTAAGAGACAGTAGGGGTGAGAGGGTGAGGAATCAAGGTCCTCGCGCCTCCAAGGCCACAGTCCACAGCGCGACTGTACGTGTGGTCCCTGAATGGGACAGACCACAGACTTTGAAAACAGCAGTCTTTATTTTTGAAGCAGTTTCGGGTTCACAGTAAAAGTGAGCGGGAAGTACAGAGATTTTCCGTGCACCTCCTGGCCCCACACTTGCACAACCTTTCCTGTCACTGACATCACCGACCAGCATGGTACATGTTTTACAACTCATGAGTCTACACTGACATCTCACCACCCAGAGTCCACAGCCCACATCCGGGTTCCCCCTGGGTGGCGTGTGCTGTAGGGTTGGGACGAATGTGTGGTGACATGCATCCACCAATGCAGTGCCCTGCTATCACACAGAATAGCGCCAGCGCTCCGAAAGTCCCCTGTTCTCTGCCTGCGCATCCCTGCCTCCTCACTTAACCCGGGCAGCCAGTGACTTTTTTCTCTTTCTCCATAGTTTTGCCTTTTCTAGAATGTTGTACGATTGGATTCACACAGTACATAGACTTTTGCAGATTGGATTCTTGTACTTAGTAGTACCCATTTAAGGTTCCTCCATGTCTTTTCATGGCTTGATAGTCTGTTTCTTTCTAGGGCTGAGTAATGCTTCATGGTCTGGGTGAACCACAGTTACCCATTCACCTAATGACTGACATCTTGGTTGCTTCCAAGTCTTGGCGATTACAAAGTTGCTATAAACAGGTGTTTGTGTGAATAAAAGTTTTCAACACATTTAGGTAAAAACCAAGGAGCACAGTAGATTGCTGAGGCACTTAAGCTTGCTTGCTCAGATATTTGAGATACATAATTACTTATTTTGGATTTTGGGGGGTTTTTTTTGGTCAGTTGAGAGAAGTGTTTGAATCTTCCACTGTGATTGTGGATTTATCACATAAGCAAATTTATTTTACCTTCACTTATTCCTTTATCCATGCTCATCCTTTCTTATGTAGATATGAGTTTCTGAACCATATCTTTTTTCTTTTCTCTAAAAAACTTTTAACATTTCTTGCAAGATGGGTCTACTGTCAACAAGATCTCTCAATTTTTGTTTTTCTAAGAAAGTCCTTATTTCTCCTTCATTTTTGATGGATAATTTTTCAGGGTACAGAATTCTAGATTGGTGAGGTTTTTTTCTCTCTCAACTCTAAATATTTCACTCCACTCTCTTCTGCTTGCATGATTCTATGAAGTCAGATATAATCCTTATCTTTATTCCTCTATAGGTAAGTTTCTCCCTGCCCCCCCCCCAACCCCTGGTTCTTTCAGGATTTTTTTCTTTATCTCTGGTTTTCTGAAATTTAAGTATAATATGCCTACATATAGTTTTTGTGGGGTTTTTTTCTTCCATTTACCCTACTTGTTGTTCTCAGTTCCCTGGATTTATGGATTGATATCTGACATTAATTTGGGAAAATTCTCAGTCATTATTGCTTCATATATTTTCCCTGTTCCTTTCTTCTTCAGGTATTCTCTTTATGCGTATGTACACCTTTCATACGCCACAGTTCTTAGATACTCTGTTCTGGGGTGGTTTTTTTTTTCAGTTTTATTTTCTCCATTTGTTTCAGTGTTAGAGGTTTCTACTGAGATATCTTCAAGCTCAGAGATTCTTTCCTCAGCCAATGTCCAGTCTGCTAATAAGCCCATCAAAGTCACCCTTAATTTCAATTACAGTCTTTTTGATCTCTAGCATTTCTTTTTTGATTTTTTCTCAGAATTTCTGTCTCTCTCCTTATAATGCCCATCTGTTCTTGCATGCCATCTACTTTACCCATTGGGGTTTTTATCATTTAATCATAGGTGTTTTAAATTTCTGGTCATATCTGAGTCTGGTTCTAAGTTTGCTCTGTCTCTTCAAACTCTGCTTTTTTCCTTTTAGTCTGTCTCGTAATATTTTCTCGGTAGCTAGACATGATGTCCATGTAAAAGGAACTGTTGTAAGTGGGCCTTTAGTAATGGGGTGATAAGGCATGGTGGGGGGGGAAGCATTCATTAGCCCTGTGATTGGGTCTCAGTCTTTTAGGGAGCCTGTGCCTCGTGCCCAAACTTCAACAGTGCTTCTTTGTCACCTCCCCCCCGCCCTCCCCCTAGGTGGGACAGAATGATTGAAACTGCCCGGAGTTGCACATTTCCCTTCCTCTATGTGGAAGGGTAGAGCCAGCCGGGAGTGCGTATTTCCTTCCCCCAGGTCACTTGGGCTCTGATAAAACCCCAGCAGGCCAGGCGCTATTAAAACAGTTTCTCCTGAGAGTCCATCTTGTTAAGAAGAACAGAATGCTCTGGCACTTTTCAAAGGGATTCCTTTTCCTCTCCTCCTGTCTGAAGCTCGGGGGAATTTTTCTCTGCTATTCACTGTGAGAAGCTGGTTGAACTCCTAGAGGGAAAACTCACAAAAGTGTGGGGACCCCCCTGCGACTGCATCCCCTGGAGTTTTTTACTCTAAAACTCGTCTACACTGAGCCTCCAGCAATCCGTCAATTATAATTTAGGTTCTCCTACCGCCCCACTCCTGGCCTTGGTTCCCGTGGAGCTAAACTCTGACTCTCTGTACTCACCTGTCTATCTCTACAATTTGGGCAGGGTGGGAGGCAGCAGTGATTTGCCCTGTGACCTCACTCCTTTTACAGATCCGAGAAGATTTGGTGACTTTTCAGTTTGCTCACCTTTTGTTGTTAGGGTGGAGTGGTGGGTGACTCCCAAGCCCCTTACGTGTCAGACCAGGAACCAGAAGTCTACAAACTGTTTTTTTATCAGCATAAACTGTGACAAGATAAATACCAAAAATAAGAGAAAGCACATGGAAACTCCTAGAGCAATTTGGCATTTCTGTGCTATCC